>CM052131.1:3332242-3528745 GCA_028454255.1 Halictus ligatus
CAAATTGAAACAAGGAAATTTAATATTTCTACAATCCTTCTGTGATCAAAGTTCATTATTGAACATTCGATTATTGTGGTTCTGAAACCACAAGCATGTACAATAAAATTAAGGATGTAATCGTTCTATATAAAATCAGAAGCCAAGACGACGTCTTTCCCGAGCAACTTCAAGAAACCGTTCCGATACAATGGCCGACGAAGATTCTTTCACGAGGAACACTCGGTGCCGGGCGGCAGTTAACATGGAGAGTTAACAATCGTCAAGAATTCGTGAAGATCGGATCCCGCTTCCATCCGCGGGGCCGTTGTCACCGGGTTCTTATTCGGTGTATTCAGCGGGGAACATCTCGATATTTCAGCGCGCTATTTTCCGATGGCAAAGGCATCGGAAGAGGGAACTTTTGAATGGACGGGGCGCGTTACGGCCCGAGATCATCGACAATTTTCTACGCCTCGTCCGAAACTCTCGACCGTCCTATTGGCAAAAAGAATTGATAATGGAGCTACCGGATCGAGGAGGGTACGGGCGAAGGAGGATCTCGTGGCGACGCGCCGTTTGAGACTGCCAGAAGAGGGCCCCCGAAGAGGAGAGGGCCGACGGACGTAGACACCGAGCTAAAGTAGAACAAAAAGAAGAGGAGAGAACGAGAGGAGAAGAAGAAGACGAGGAAGAGAAGGCGGGGAAGAGGTTGCAAGGACGATGCAAGAGAATCACTTGACGCAAGAGAGCGAGACGTCGGGTGCTTGCATCCGGGGAAATGGAAGGGTAGGCTCTGGCTTCCGCCTGTCTGTTGCCATAGCGACCTCGGCCGCCCTTTGGCTCAGGCGAAAGGGCCACAGGCGGTAAATCTCTTGTACGTACAATAATCCTGCGTTGCTGCGGCTTGCCATTTTGCAATTCAACTTTGCATTCCGACGAACCGTCTACGTGACCCGCCGCCGATACCGCGACACTTTCCAGCCTCTGTTTTCCGTTTCTTCTTTCATCGCTCACTATTCTTCTGCACCGTGCTAGCTTAACTCCAGAAATTGCCGAGGAAGTGTCGCATAAGAGCGAACTTCGTCACGGTCACGCTATTGCTTGTAGAATCGAGTTCCTTAAAAGTTATTTCAAACAATCTCAGATGGTGAAAGTGAAACTCTTTCCCAGCTGTTTCACAATTTTGATGCATTACCTTAATAATTGACCCTTGGACTAGCAAGGCTTCTCTTTTAAGAAGTGATACTGCCAGTGGCATTCTGTGACCATCCACAAGAACACACATTAACTGTTGATAATTCAGTTAGTCAAAATATCTATACACTTTTTTCTTGTATGCACTGTATTTGTATCAGTCATTTTAATATCAAAGTAATCATGAATGAGTATCTTTGTCGTCGAGAATACATTTCTTTACTAGCTCTACATGGTATATTTTTGCTGTGTTCTTCACAATGATTGAATTACGTTTCAGAGGGTGTGGTTGAGGGTGGTATGTACATAACGAAAAATTGCCGTTATCGTTGAGCAATGTTTTAAGAAATTTTTCGAATCGGCAGGTAACGTGTTACAGCACGTTAAAAAAAGGGGATGATCATTAAGGTGAACGTAGTACGAGCGACTCGATCGGTCATTTTAATTCATAGGGCCGTTCAGACGGTCTCCCCCCAGCGTCGGGTAAATTCGTTCGAGTTTCCGGGAGGAGGGGGGAGGAGGAGGGGGTTGGGGCAGGAACGATTCGGAAACGAAGCATCGGCACGAAGCCCCGGGTCCATAAACGGCGGCAACCTAATTCCCAAGGCCGGCCCTAAACGCGGAGGAAGACCGCCGCGTGTCTCTTGAGCCTGGTGTGTTCGGTGTGCACTTACGCGACCGTGGAAAATCGCACGGGCGTTCGCCAGCCGGATACCAGGAATGCAATTTTCAGATTCTCGAACGCGCAAGTGCTCCGCGTCCGCTTAGCGGCACGGGGTACCCACCACCCGGTGCATAAATGCTCGCATAGATTCAGATAAGGACCGCGCATTCTGTCACCGGAAATGGGGGATGGCGGAACTGTAGCAAACTCCCGCGAGAGCTACGAGCTGCATTAGTGCATACTTGGGACACGGGACGGCTTCCTCCCCCGCATTCTGAGACGCCATCCTAACCCCCTCTCCCCCTCCTGCCGCTCTCCCCCCGTCCCTACCCCTCCTGGCGTTTCTTCCTTCAAAAGACGATGAATAGCGGCAACAATTTCGAGCGTTTTATCTGACCGTTGCCAGCCTTTTACTCCCCCGCACGCGTTTCCCCTTGCTTCTACGTGTTGCACCGTGCGCGATTTACGCCAGAAATAAAATGGGACGCGGTTCGTTTCTTTTTTTTTTCTTCTGCACCGCCCCCGAACGCATTTGTGGCCATTTTCGTGACGCAGTCGCTGAACTTTTGATAGAATTATTGTACGGGGGCCGGAACTGTTTCAAATTACTCCTGAAATGTCTCGGTATACGTAAAAAATTAGGGGAACGAGTGGGGAACTAATTTGGACCTTAAAAATATGGACCGAAGTTGATCGTTGTTTGAAAAATGTCGAATTTTCCATTGTAGCGTGTAAGTGAATTTCTTTCTTAATGTGTTATGTATTTTGTCATTCCCCGTAGATTCTGATATGTTCTAGTATCAAGTTCACTCAAATTTAGCCACAGAATTTCTTTTTACTTGTTCAAGGTTTTCGTAGACTAAAATAAATATTAATATCAGATTTTTCCGAAAATTTTAAAAACTAGAAAAATCCTGAGACCGTAATTGAATTCAGCATATCATGAAATCTATAGTTGAGACTAACACGTAATGTGTTACACAAGAAAAAAAAATTCATTTGCACATTGGAACTTCAATATATATATTTTCAAGGCCATATCGTATTCGTCATTCTTCCCGCTTAAGTTTCTCATATCCTACAACTCATTAACCACAATTTCCGAAAAAAGTTGCACTGTTCTATCCTCATTCCGTTAAAAATCCTACAATTTCGTTACGCAAATAACAAACGCACACATAACAAATCGCACTCGAAACATCGAAAAATGATGCTGTTGATAGTGACAGTTTAACTTCATTTAAAGCTCGCCGCGCGTGCGATCGCGATCGCAAGAAGGTATTTCATTGAAGGCATCGATTCGGTTAATTGCATTTAGTCGGGCTTTTGTTTCGAATGGTTATTGTAACGTTTCGAGCAAAAAAATCGCTATCGGTTCGCGTTATTTTTCGTTATTCTTTTGTCCCGCTCGGAACCGACAGAAAATATTCCGTCGGCAGTCCTGTAATCTACATGCATCCAACGCAGTGAATCATTTAATGCAGCAAGCTTTGCGTTGCAAATGTAACGCTCGATTGTTTCTTTATACGGTGGAGTGGTAACGTTAATTAATCACATGAGGTTGCAAATAGTCGCGTTCGTTATTTCTCGTGTAGAAGTTTAACATGGCTCGTAATTGTCAAATATTGAGTTGATCGGCTGAAAATCGTCTGGAACAAAAATTGCTGTGTTCTTACAACGAATCCGTTATTTACCAACGCATTTTCCATTGACAATTAAATGCAGAAATTGTACTGCAACTCTTACTTGGTCTCGTTACTTTTTACTATCAGATTCCTCTGTTTCATGAGTGATCACACAAATGTCCATAGTCAAACATGTAAGTTACTGCATGTAGCATTGAACAGCTCCGCTGCAGTAATAAAGACGTAATTGACGAACTAAAACCATGGCAATAACGGCTGAACGTTACAGAATAATTGATAGCACCGCATTTGTGGGGTTCCAGCGCGTCATAAGCGTGTGCTGAAGTCGCGATCGATTCGAGAAAAACGAGATTTCCATTCCCTCCCCAAGCAACTGGACGATATTCATAAACTGGGGATAACGGTCGTTACATATCCCACGGCCCCAACGGTTTAGTAAATGCGATAACGGCGTGGTGATGTGCAAAAAAATGTTATCATAAAACGGCGCGGCACGCAAGAAAGAGGAGCTAATGCTATTTCTTTTGGCTCGATGACTCCCGGTTATTTCCTTATCGCGCAGAGCCTGTATCATTTCCTCGTAAAGCCTGCCCAGATATTTTTCGTCTCGGCTGTTGACACGCAACGATAAACGTAATAAGATTACTTCCGTCTGTCGATATCCAGCCCCGGGAGGGTTTATTAAAATTCTTTTGTAAGCACGCTTCGGGAACGTTATTGTAACAAGCCTTCCGTAGCTTAGTCTTTCTCATCTTCGATTTACGCGAAGCATTTTGTGTCCAACGCCTGTTCACAGAATGGTGACACGATTCGATCTACTTGCCACAGAGCTATTCCAAATAAAATGAAGGTGAAATCGAACTGTTCAATAAGTGACAAAATTCAACACAGTTGAACGTCAAGGTTGCGTTTAATCAAATCTGTGTTGTACGAAAGTTAACTGCATTATGAGTACCATAACACAATTAAAATGTAAATAAAATGTATATTAAATTAAATGTATATTAAAATGTGTTCCAACGTGTTAACCAACGCGCTAATCTATAGAATATCGAAGCTTGTGAAGTGTATGCGCAACATGCAATTGAACATCTGTCTTCGGACAGATCTGTCATCTGTTTTCTTCATCTAAATCGCGTTTCTCTATTTTCCAGCGTAGGATTTAGCAGCGGAGGATTCGTCCGCAGAAAATTCTTCCAGAACATCACAAGAAGAATTTTACAGCCTCGCTCGGCACCTTGAATCGCCCTGTACTCTCGCGAATTAATTTTGTTGCATTCCAGACGGTCGGATTTTTTCTTTCCCGAGAACATCCCGAAGGAGCAGGTGGATTTAATAAAACAGGAGAGAAACATCAAGAGAGAGAGCCAGAAATAGGTTACCAAGAGCGTAGAACTTGATATTCCGCAGACTTTCATCGAAAATGGATCATGTATAGGATCGAATGGAACCACGGCACGTTCATATATCGAGGGAAACTTTTTCCTGCCTCGGGCAGCCAGGATGCACTCCGTATTGAGAGTACACGCAGAATTCTTTTAAGAGGAAAACATTCGTGCGACACGTGACAATAACGTGACACGACTGTCAAACACACGTGCGCATTTCCATTGCTTTCGATCGGTGGGTATCACCGGGATCAACGGGCACCGTCTACGATTCAATGCGATTTCGTTAACGCGCACGTCTTTTGCCAACTGCAATATCTTTCCCTGCAAGATAGACACCTAATCGCGCTAGTTTCATTTTACCAAGCTATCTGCGGGGTTGGAGAAGCACCCTGACACGTATACGGCACGTACATTATTTAACATTCAATCAGAATCTAAAGAGGCAAAGTAAAATTGCCAAAATCAAATTTGTATATTTAATTGACTATGTAGAAATACCAATACAGTGAATTCTCGATATATGTCGTCCAGGAGACATAGCCGAGCCGTGTTTGTTTACACTCCCCGGCGTCCGAGACCTCTCGGCTATACCCCGCGGTAGTGGGGATAATTCCGCGACATCTACCATCCAAGTCTTGGCGACGTATATAGAGAAAGCACTGTATCTAACACTAAACCTACCACCGCTAGTCAAAATGCCCGATTCCAGATTTTTTAGTTTACAATTACTGAAATTATAAAGATGCTGTCGTGGGAAATGATTGAATGAATTTATTTATTCAAACTCAATTTATTTAAGCACGAAACTCAAATAAACTCAATCTCGTCATTCTCCTAAGGCAACATGTATCAGTTACTTTTAAGGTTTCGTAGGTTCAGTGTTAAGAAATTAATTTTGACTGGACTTTTTTCCTAAAGAAAGGTCTTCGGTAACTTCAACATCTTCGTATGCAAGAAGGTATTTTTAATGAACGTTCTAAGATCAGTTCTCCCCATAATTGAATAAGAAATAAGTTCTCACCATAAAGTTCCTCTTATACAGATTTTTAAATATCAGCCCGATTACGCATTTGATAACTTTCCTAAGGGTAACATTTTTTCCTGCATAGGTTGCAGATATTTTCTCATACGAGAAACCAGAATTTGTATAATAACGAAAGATACTAAAATGTCGAACATCTCAACGTTCTCTCACACGATGTAGTTCTCTGCAAATGGATTCATTAAAAATCTTTCGACCGGAGGTTTGCAGGTTTGCATACCATTATATTTCCCGGGCGGCGTGGATTCTTATTATAGGGTTTGCCGGGATATTATTGTCGATCAACAAGAGTAAACCGAGTCCAGTAATTGCTTAACCCGCTCGCAATCATTGGTAAAAACGGTGCAAAGCGGGGCAAAGCGAGGCAGAGCGAGGTAAAACGAAGCAAAGAGGAAGAGGAAGAAGAAGAAGAAGAAGAAGAAGAAGAGAGCCTGGTTCTCCGGTCATGTTTCCAATTTACCGCCGGCGGAGTCATCTTCGGCATAAAACTGTTTACGATCGTTAAGTCGAGGAAGCGGCGGCGCGGCACTCGTCGGTTAATCCGCGACAGGAAAAACCTAATTACGGGCGTGCGGGTCGCCCGGTAATAATTCACGTGGAAGTGAAACCGGCCGCGTTTAATCAGCCCTCGCGGCCCCGACCGGTAACGTATGAATAAGAACCGTTGGAACCGGTGGTCTGGCCATTGGTACACCGGTTCTCCTCGAGTGAACTGTAATCAAGGTTTGCTGGGCAAACGCGATAAGCTTTCGCCAACTTGATGGGCCGCTTTGAGTCATTTTTTAATTAAGATCCTTAAATGGTTTAATTCCTTTCTTCGTCCGTCCCCCGCCGCCCGGTTTCTACTTCTTCCTGGACTATTTGCCGTTCTCCCCGGCTCCGGTCGCGGCCGCCACCCGGGCCAGCGAAATTGTACCGTTCCTCGTAGCTCGAGATTTGCTGAATAAAGGCCGCAATCCTCGGAGTTACGAGGCTCGTTGGATATTTCGGGTCATTTTTTAATTACGATCCCCGGGAACGCTCTCCCGCTTTTTTCTATCCCTCTCTCTCTCTCTCTCTCTCTCTGTCTCTCTTCTGCTGCTTCTTCTACCGCTACCACCGCCGTTACTCCCACGCTTCGAGGAGCCGAATTGCGCACGCGAGCGGAAGAGAAAGCCGCGCCGGGAAATCACGAGAAACCGGGCCCCGCGCGATATCGCGGCATAAAGCGCTCTATTTGCATGTTATTGTTTAATATAAGTTTATGCTGGCTGCAGCCACCTCGCGCGCGCTCCGCAACAGACCGGCGGCCGCGACCGGTGTTCGAGCGGAATTTAAGCGATTCGTTTTCTATCCGCGCACGACTGTCTTTGTGCCTGCGAGAGCTGCGTTATAATTTCGGCAAATAAGAACGGGCCGCCTCCGGCTACGCGGAACGCGCACGCCGCTCTGTGTCTATGTCTGTGTCTGTGACTGTGTGCGCGTGTTTGCGTCGTTGTAACGCTCGACGAGCCCCGTTGTAATTCTGATGAAATTTGCAAATATTGGCCAGCGAGAAACGCACATAACGAGGATTTATTTGGGCGAACTTGCGCGGCGGACGACCGTAAAGTGGCTTTTAAATATTTGGGAACGAAACACGCGCTCCGCTGCGCCCGTAATAAAGAGCCTCAAATTTGTTGGGCGATTCTCTGTGTTTGGACTTTTCACGGTGCAGGATAATGCGCCGAATGATTTCTTTTTTGTGATAAGGATTTCGATGGATTAACGCGCGTGCGCATACTCTGCGTGTATGTTAACTTCTGTCGTGATGCTTGCTGACGCAGCAGCATTTTTCAATTGTCAAGAATGCGACAGGAATACGGAAAGAACAGTCTGCCGGCGTTGAATACAGGCGATAGCTGTTATCCGTCGCAACGGGCGTTCTTTATTCGCATTCCCCTAATCACCGCGTCCAGCGATATTAATACGAGTTCCGAAAACAGCCCGTTCGTCACATGCCTTTCGGAACAACAGAAATTTCGACCCTCCCCGATGCTGCGAACATTCTTCAACTTCCAACGACGAGGAATTCGCGTTCCACGGGGTCGGTGAAAAAACATACCGTTCTAGCATCATAGCCTTTTGATCCTAGCCGTGTTTAAACACGGATTTTCATACCTTCCAAAATTTTTCGAAGGAAATAATGATCGTCTACCCCTGAGGAATGTGGGGAAACGTTCGCATGATCGCGTCCACCCTCGATGGAAGCCAAAGAGCGGCTCCTCTTTATGCGTAACGATGGACAGTTCATCGTTTCTGGGTACAAGACGTACGTATAAAAATATTTGCAAACATAAAAATAAAACTGTTCCGCTTCTGATGCGCGAAACAAGAGTCAGTTGAAAATTTCTTTGTTTCTGTAAGAATTTGTATAAAGCAAAAATAATAACCCACATCGATTGTCTTTAGCTTTCCACTGTTTTAAACTATAGACGTGAATTTCTGTGGTAAATGCATAAAATTCGTAATGCAGTGATCAGCTACTTCTGGGGAACCCAAAAAACGTTTACAAAAAGACCAAAATGCGGAAAGAACAGGGTCTTCTTTATTCACACCGGCTCACAATTTGTATTTAAGAGATCGCGCATGAGCGTAATACTGATGCACGCAGAGTTCCTGGGCTGATCATCCTAAAAAGGGGACGCGATAATGTTACAATATAGACGTCCGTAGTGACGTTCTTTTCACAGTAAATTAAGCGGCAAAGGAAGGGTCTCGTCCTGTCGAATACACACGTGGTACCGTGATCGTAGGTCCGTGTTTGTATGCGCGCGCGCGCGCGTGTGTGTGTGCACGTATATTCGCGAAAGTGTGCGTCAGGGAAACGGGAGAGAGAGCAGCCGGTTGTACGCGCCAGCTTCCTTAAGCGTTGTATAGGGGCACTTATGCGTCGCTTAAAGTGGGCATTACGGGGCACAATGGAACTAAAAACCAAGGCTGAACGGTCTATCGCTTCGCGCTCCATTCGATTCGCGATGAAAAATAGTATCTGTTGCTGTTGAGCCCTCGGAGAGAGAGAGAGAGAGAGAAAGACCGTGATCGATAACCGCGCCTGCTGCAATTTTTATCAAGCAACTTTATTTCATTTCGGACTGCAACGCCGCCGCGGCCAGAAAAATTTTTCTTTTGACAGTTCCAGCGCGATGACTAAATTTTGGGCTGACTGAACACACTGTTCAAAGCCAGTCTTCCGAAAATTCGCCCCCATTTTGCCGTTTTGTATTTTTCCCGTCAGAAACCGGCATTTTTGGCTGCAACGAATCCTTTCGAAAATGCACAGTGTACACTCCATTCTGGTGGTTTTGCCAGGCAAAATCTACTAAATGTGTGTATCATTAACCCTTTGCACTCGGAGTTACCTTAACTCCAAACCAAACATTTCATCCAATCTAAAAGACATAATTCATCCGACCCAATTTACTCGTACAATATTGAAATGTTTAGTAATTTACTCAGTAGGAACGAATTTAATAATTTACAAAATATTTTGAATAATGTTATAAAAATACTATTGTTATAACAATATTAATCCACATACAATCTGGATTTTTGCGTTTCCATATCAGACACAAATAAAGAGAACGCGATGTATTTAAAAATACCATTGTACACAATAATCTCATTACCTCCTTGTTAATAAATTGAGATCATTGAATCGACCTACACTCTACTTATTCATTTTCGTTAGACAGCAATAAAATTCTGTCTTCCTGTAACCAATGTTTAACCACTAGAGAAAATAGAAGAATATGATGTTTGCCGATTGTCTGTCCCCTTTGGCCAATTACAAAAAGCAAAAAGATTCTAATCAGAGTGCCTATCGAAGAATGTCTAGTACAAGTAGCTAACACGTTCACACCTGCCTTCCCTTTCGACAAACCAGTTCCGGGAAAGCGTTAAACTGCTCGACCCACCGCCAACGAAAATCTCTGCGCCCTAAAAATCGTAGTAAAAGAATCGAGCAACGTGGAAAGTTGCCACTCGAATGGAAACTCTGATTCCTCGGGCGCGCGAAACTTTCGATTGTTCGGCGATCCGGGATTACAAATAAATTTTTCGTCGAGTTCCTTAACGCCCGGCAATTAAAGGAAATTGCGCTCGCTCGGCGCAGCACGCCACGCCAAAATCTCCGGAAGTTTCGGCGTTCGACGAGCATTATTCCAGCAGAGACGTAACCACTGACACAGTTTCCACGCCCTAATCATTGGAAGCAGAGAGAAAGGGCGAAAGAGAGAGAGAGAGAGAGAGAGGGGGTGTGTGGATCCGTACGTACGTTTAAATGGGAGGATTAACGAGGGAAAAACTCGACAGGAAACGGAGGGGCGGTTTTTGTTACGCGGGATGATCCGGTTGCAAGCGAAACAGCGAATAGAGTTCTCCGGGGTTGTTGCGTTCGTCCAAAATTGGTGGATTTACCTCGGCTCCTTCTATCTAAATCTGCCAATTTCCAATGGATGCGGAGCCGGCGGAATCTCGGATGTTTACTTGACGCCAACGGTGAAAAGCGTCGACGTCGAGGATACAGGGAAACAGGAGCGAGGAGAGGAACGAGAGGATGCATAAAGGCGCGCGAGGATAAGAGGGGAGGACGAGCGAGGGGGACGGAAGACGAAGTGGAAGAAGAAGAAGAAGGGACGAGGAGAATAAAGGCGGGAAGATACCGGGCGGAAGCGGAAGAAGGAAGAGAGGGCGTAGAAGGAGAAGAAAGCGGATTCGAATCTTTACCAACCACTCGGCGAGACACCTGCGGGAGAGGAATATCTCCTCCGCCTTTGGAAAGCGAGGGAGTGGAGAGGTTTATTGAGTCCTGGGACGCGTAGTCTCCCGAGGACATGCCGGAAAGTGCGAGTGAAACCTCTTCTTCACCCGTTCGTCCCACAACGCACGAGGCACAACCGCCGGAGACGAACACCGCCGAGGAGGGAAAGTGTATTTACTGCTCTTTGCCGGGAAAGAGACACGGGCTGCTTCTATCCTCGCGGTTCTAAGAAAATACGAGGCGCTCGTTTGCCCTGCGATTTCGAAATGGGGGTTCGAGCCCGTCGTCCGACGCCAGAACCTGGTAATTCCATCGGAAAATGCGGGGGCGGTTTTTAACGTCGAACGCGTCAACGATTACGAGGAGAAGGAAATAGAAAGTTGTAGATTTGACGCAGTCGGTGCGCGCAGAACATGAAGCTACTTCTGCGCGCTCCTTCGGGGTGGATGCGATAAAAGTTGAGTGGTTCTACACGATGTAGTGTTTCAAGTCTCACGCCAAATTATCTCCTAAAATGTCAGAAATCATGGTACAAGGTTAGTGATTCTAAAAAAAACAAAAAACAAGTCGGAAAGAAGGAAGATTCTAGTATATTCTAGCATATTCTGGTATATTATGTTATTTCCAGGAATATTATTGAATATTCAGATATTGTATGTTATACTGATTTATATTATACTATATTCTAGTATATTATAGTATATTGTGGTACATTATAGTTTATTTTGATGTATTATGGTATTTCCAGGTATATTATGGTATATTCTGGTATATTATGATATACTATGTTATATTCTAGTATATTCTAGCATATTATGCTATATTATAGTGTATTTTGGTATATTGTGGTATTTACAGGTATATTATAGTATATTCTGGTACATTATGGATCTGACGGTGGTCACATATTTTCTGCGGCTGGATGTGCATCCGAGATGTCAAGGTAACCTTTATTTTTGTTTTGTATAGGATAACGTGTTTTTATGCTTTCAGGCAGGTCGGTGTGCAATTGCGTAAATCATGGGCAAAATAAACATTTATTGTAACCCCTAACAGCTTTAATAAAAAATCATATAATATTTCTAAGTTCTTCTAATATTTTTACTGTTCTATATTTTGTCCGCCCATTTTTCATATATACGTATAAAATCCACAGCCTAATAATCGTCCATTCAGATAAAATTTCTAAAGAACGTAGAACGAAGAAGGATCATTTCTGAAAGGCTGACAAGACTCCACCGAACCCGGAGGCAGTGAATGCGATACAAATCCACCATTCCGACTTGCAGTAATAAAAAAATATACGACAATGCTCTCGAGACATTGCTTAATATTCCCCCATAAAAATCTTGCGTTTCGCCAATTACCCTTGGACGAAACGAACTATCATTCTCCCGGGGAACACGTAGCGCGTTAAACCGTGCGATAAAATCCTCTGGCCAGTTCAATATTACAGGATCCTCAGCTGTATAATTCTTTTACGACTCTTATACACTGCGAATGCATAAAATTCTACTTACGAGGGATTCTCAGCCAACGGGCATCTCTCCCCTTTCAAGCTACCCTTATTTCCAATTTATCGCCCTCTCGAATCCCAGGCGAGTGACGATCGTTCGGTTGTCGGTTAAGACGCGAAGAACGTAGAAAAATGAACGAGCCGGCAAATACGTGAACAGAGAAAGAGAGAGAACAAGAGAGAGGGAGAGAGAGAGAGAAGAAAATGTTCCTCGGAGGGGTAGCGTTCGCTGGCTGGCTCGTAGGGCCGTGGGAGCGTAATTGGATATAATTTTTGCGGGCCGACTAACCGAATTAGACGGCGGTGTGTTTGCGTTACTGGCGGCGCTGCTGGTGGTGCCGTCGCCGTGAAATGGGTAGCGCGACTGCGATGGGAACGGGTGGCAAAAGGGTGGCAGAAGGGCGGGGGGATGAAAAGCCCGCGGGGTAACAACCGCTGCGAATTATTAACAGAACCAGCGGCGCCTCCGCGTGCGCCCTTCGAGTCACGCCGCGCGGCAAAGTAAATCAGCCCTGGGCGATCGCGGCCAAAAGAGGGAAGGTTCGCACCTGACCCACCTTCTATTCCTCTTCCTCTGCCTCCTCCTCTTCATCGAATAAATCCGGATACCCTGTTGGTTTATTCGTCGCGGTACGTGTTTACGTTCCGCGTGTCGACCGGGTTCCCCAATTCTGATGATCCCCATTATTAGCTGCCGAACACCTCCAATCTTCAGCATCGGGGAGCTGATTTCAAATTGTTTAATAACGTTGAAATCTTCTTGGAAGATTAACCGTGTTGATTCTCTGGTAACCTTTTAACTCCCCAGTTATTACGACACTTTGTTCGAATAAGAATTTTATGTTGGACATTTTTCGTACTACCTAAATTATTAATAGCTTTTACAATCACGGGAAAATACGTAAATGCATATAGTGGCATCTTGAAGCAAAAAGAAGAATTAAATTAACGATTGAATTAAATTCAGAATTGTGTCGAAGGGTACATTTTGTCATCTGTCAGCATAAGACGAAGGTGTGAAGAGCATTATTTTGAATGATCAAGAAAACGAGAAATAAATTAAGGGTTGATATTTCGCGATCTTGCTATTCTTTTGCCGATGTAGGATTTACACGGCTTCCGGTCGGAGAAGCCAAGAAGATTCGAAACTTTTCCGACGTTAAATACATTACTGCTGCAACTGCCAAGAGAAGAAATAATATGTGCACTCTTCGCGAGAGCAAAGCGAACTTTATATCAAACACGGCGGACGTAACCGTTGAAGTATACCTTTTATGCATATTGCGGGATGTAAATTTCGTGATGCATTTTGTCTGCAATTCTTATGAAAATGATTTCCATCTGCGGGCTCTCTTCAATGTATTCGTTTTGATTTTCTTGTACAAGACTCCTCTGTCTTGTAATTAATTTCTGAGAGAATGTAAACATTTTTACGATTTTCCTCACTGACATCAACGAGCCACAGTTGTTGTAATCGACGAAGATCGAGTTCACGTGTTGACGAGCGAACGACAGAGACTGAGTTTGAGAAGCAAGGCATCCCTCTTCCCGCCCCCTAGTTTGACAGAGATTAAGGGCAGGGTTTGAAGTTGTTTGTTTCCTCGAGCCGATCCGATTGATTGACTTCCTCGGCCATTTTTCATAGTCCCCTATCCTCAGGAGCGGCCAAACATGACGGTAATCGACTACCATATGGTTCCCCTCGAAATGCAATCCTTTTCTGAATCCTCAAAATGTAAAAAATGTCGGAGTCATCAATTTGTCGAATGTAGGTTCCTCGGGCAAACGTCCTGTGATATAATCTTGTGTTGGTAATAAACATTCTACTTCCTCCACCAGAATGACGCCTCTTTTCAACGTGTAACATGGGGAACAAAGTTTACAATAGATAAAGATTATTTTTTTGCGTGAACCTTATTTCTAGTGACGTAGTTTGCATATTGGGTCCTACAAGTTCATGGCATTTTCGTTTCAGTTTTTCTTGTTCTAAAACATCTTCAAAATATCGTGAATGGTTTCCTATGTTACCGGAAGATCATTCAATTGTTCTTATGGTTTAATTTCACATTGGTAACTCAGAAATGTTTAACTTTTCACTAGAGAAAATGCCGAAAATCAAAAGTTATGTGTGTTTAAAACTGAGGGAGTATACTTTATTCTGGGACAAACTGTCATCGAACAGTAATTCAAATATAGAGTATCATATACGGGATCTCAGAGAGAAGGTATAATCCAAGTTGGTTTAGATTAGGTCCTCGTCTTAAAACTTTGATTTTTAGCAATTTCTCGTCAAGATCTACAGGATTATATATCAAAAAGTGAAAAATTTCTGGGTTGCCAAGTCGAAGTTTCACCGAAACAGTGAAACTTCTTGTTGGTCCTTGTTTCTTGCAGTGGATATAGACATTTATTATTTCGCATAAAAATCCGCAGTCTATGCGTTAAAAAATTATATTGGAGACATGATTTGCAATCAACTTTTTCTAGGAAGACCGACGTCTCTCTTGTTTGTGACGTTGAAGCAAGTACAAAACCGAAAGCAGTGTGTGCTGAACTCGACCCACTATGCAAATGGAGGGCAAAGGATAAACCCGATTGTTGCTAACCACGACTGTTATCGATGTCAACTAAGGTTCTTTTGTGTGGGTTAAAGGTGGGCGTGTCCACGGTAAGGATTCGGTGGTTTGAAGGGTTTTCGCGTTCGGTTTCAACGACCCTGAAGTTGCGGCTACCGACCTGTGTAACTCGAGGGGTTCGTTCCACGATCCTGGCTCGACGCAATTAAGGTCCACATCCTTCGAGTGGCGCAATCGACTGCCACTCGATGGTTGTCACAGTCAGATCCCATAACTACGAGATCGCCGCTGTCCCCATGATTTGTGTGCCCCTGTCGTCGCCAGGAAACTTGCTCCAACATCCTATTTCATCGGCCTTATCCCCTCAAAAATTGTTACTCTTCAAATTTCCACAGTTGGGACCATTCTAATCCTCGAAACTACACTTACATGACGGTCCAGTAAATCATTTAGCTCCTGGAAATTTCACGCAGTTGAGGATTGCCGAACCGAGTGCAATAAGATTCTGTTTTCCTCAATTTCACTCGTTTCTGATTGGTATAAATGCATAAAATAAATTATTCGAATCATTGTCGAACTGTGAGCAACGAGGCAGATTCGTACGGCCAGAGGTTAAGAGCGTGGAGAGATTTTAATTTTACAGTTGACGCAGCTCATAAAGTTTCAAACAGCTCGCACGGAATAATCAGAGCGGCAGGTGCTACATAAAAATTTCCGGATTTATTCTACCGACGGGGCGCGATTATTCCGCCGTTTATTTCGGCGAAGAAAGAATTCTTGCTGTTACGTCGCAGACACGTTAGGCTGTTAATTTCACGCGTAAATTGCCTGGGCTTTGAGAAACGTCGCGAAAGCTCGGCCCCGGGACAGACGGACCAGAGCCGAGGACGCGGAAAACAGAATAAAATATACCGTGAGAGTATTTCGGGAAGGGAGAGAAAAAAAATATGGGAGTGCGAGAGAGAAAGAGGGGCGAGAGAGAGAGAGAGAGAGAGAGAGAGAGAGAGAGAGAGAGTGAGAGAGACAGAGGAAAAAATAGAACACGGTGGCAGGGAGCCGGTATTTACGCGAATGTAAAATGGAATCAGTTTATGGCGGGAATTAAACTCCCGTAAAACGAGATCGCCATCGCTGCGAAGTTATCAGCCGGAGTTACTGCTGCAAATACAAACGACCAATGAGACGGCAAAAATTTATTACGTGTACTAAAGGAAATACTCCACGGGAATAAGACTTTCGACCGGGAGCGGCACGGCCGAATGATAAATGAAAGAGGAACATTGTGTGTATGTGTGCGCGCGCGCGCGCGCTGTGTTTTTTCTTTACGACGGGTTTTATGCCACACGAGACGAGTCCGGATGCCCGGGCAGGAATTTAAGGACGAGCTCTGCTTATTGCTCGAGGATGATTCGATGCGTTGCGACGAAAGACGATCGAGAATTTAATATACAGGGTCAACGAACCGACGGCGTAACGAGAAACAGAGTGGGCGTGCGGGGAAAAATGCCCGGAAGTCGCGCGCTATAACATTTTTCCATGCGGGGGTTGCATTTTCCAATAAATCGGCAATAAAATGTATCTGATGCACGTGTTTTCGTGCTTACAACTAGTAGAAACGGTAAACAACGAGCAGACACGCCGGTCAAGCCCCATTCAATGGCTCGCTCCGAAATTGAAACTGAATTTGCTCGAACTCGACGCCGCGATGACGTTTTATTCTGCATTTTCGATTTAGTTCCCCTGTTCATGCTTCAGCTTGTGTTAGTTGCACTATTAGTTGGCTGACAGCTTGTCGCCGGGGATAATTTATTAGAGATTCTCGAATTGTTGTCGCGACTCTATGGATTATTCACGTCCAGTATTATTTTCCGTGTAACGTATTTGGTGAAACGAGAAAGATTCTATTTTGAAGTATTTCTTTCTCTTTTCGGAACGGAGGTTGAGTGGTTTGTCTGACCCGGTAATGGCTTCGTTACATTTGTCTGACTGAATACAGACTTTATTTCGTTCGTCTATCCAAACACTGTCCTCGTTCTCTTTGTTAGAGTGACACCTCGGTGCCCTTCGCCCGGCTAGATACTGCTCTCATTCCGCGTGTCTAATTAGCTGCTGCCGTCATTCCACTTGTCAGAGTAGACGGTGTGCCCTAATTTCGCTTGATTAAGTACATTGTATGTTTGTTACTCTTGTTTGGCCAGACACTCTCATCGTCTCGTTCCTCGTGTTAAATAAGGCTTCTACTTCTTTCAAGCGTAAAGAACGAGCCCCAGTTTCTCTTCTACAGCAGGCTCTACCCAATTTAGCTCAAACACCCTCAATTATTCACCCCTTAAATGACAATTCCAACAGAGCCAACGAGATCTTACGGCACGAAATTCTTGAAAACAAACACACCTTCCCCAAGAATACAAAAAAACCTATCCAGTAAAAAGGACAGCGCACAAATTAGTACGATCTCATTTAACCCCGGACAACTGATCTGTCATGCGATATTGTGTATCCCTTTTTAATTATGAATAAAGTACAATATTATGTTCAATCAATTTTATAACTCCTGACAACATGTGAGTTTTTTCCGATCGCAGTTATGTACGATTTAAATGAGTTGTAATTAAATTGCTGAAATTACAACGTATTTATAAATATAAAACATTATTCGGTTGCGTATGCATGAATTTATATCACAGTCCAATGTAATTTGAGAGCTCGCTTTATCGAGCAACGAAAACATTTACACGAACGGAAACAGTTTTATTTGGTACAGAATTTATTAATTGAAATATTCGACGGACCGTACGATATCTCGCGAATCGAATGTTCTAATCGTCTTAAATATCCACGGTTAGTAAGATAGTACGAAGCACAGTTCGCCGAGATTTAAAATGCGCCGAAAGTGCTCGACTGTCATATCGCGGGCAGTATTGTCGAGAGAAAAAGGCAACGCGGCTACAAATACGGAACCGACGGGAGTTAACGGCGAAAATGTTATCGTCCCGCTTTAGGCTTACGACTTAGCCGGCCGTAAACGATTCCCCTCGAACCGGGGTGCAGCTGAATCAACCTTACAACACCTTCCGCAACCTGGTTGGTCGGCCAGGAATAGGTAACGACTCGGGAATATCTAAAGTACGTTCTGTACCATCCTGAAGTACACACATCGGCTTGTAATGTCTTACTCGGGTTCGGCCCGCGGTTTTTCTTCAAGGCACTTCTCCCGGCGGAACGACCGTATACAAGCTCGTATCGCTGGCACAGAGTTATCTTTATCGGCCGCCGAGAGTGGCCGTAATGACGAAGAGGAGTTTGTTTTCGCGGATAAGGATGCCACCGACGGAAGCTGCCGCTTTAATAGTTGATGGCGCAATCAACGTCTCTTGAATGATCTACGAGGATTCTGATATGACAGTGGCGCCCTGAGACGTTGCTCCAGAATGCCAGTGTTACTGGCTTGAGTCTCCTGTCAGCGACAGTTCGTGTTAACGTTGTTTCATCAGGTTCGATGAAAACGTAAAAAGCGCCTCGCCGAAACAACCTACAGTATCTATATCTATCTAGATCTTCCAAAATTTTAATATTTCGCAATTTTGTTACTTCCCATAAAGATCCACAGTGTAATTACAATGTACATGGATGGCAAAAAAGAAAACAGTACAACTTAATTCTAATTGATGGAAGAAATTTCTTGGAGAAAATATACGCAGCGAATATTTCGAGTACGAACGAGGCAAGGCACTAATGAATATTAGAAATACTTGGGAGGAAGGATGGTCCGCAATGAAGGCATTTCCCAGCGTAGCTGATGCATCATCAGTTACCTTTTCGGAGACATCCTTCGCGTAGAATCTCGATGGGCAATCTCGGTCAGCAGAAATTTAATTAAGAAGCACGCACATTGTAGGGCCGCACTCGGCGGGGTCGTTTCGCTCGTTTCGCCCCCTCTTTTTCATTCTCTTTTCATTTGTCAGAATGCCGACTCCTGAGGGTGCGATCCGTTGATTAGCACGACCGCAACCATCAGCGAACAGTTTGCGACCCTGGGTTACGGACGCTCTCTCTCTCTCTCTCTCTCAGTCGGTTAAGGTGACAGTACCTTCGTTCAATTCCCAGCTTCGGGGAAGCCTAATCTCTCTGGTCGTCAATACCACTTAATTGTGTGGAAGTAATTAGCACGGGTAAGTGATTTCAAGAGTCCGACACTGATTTCGGGTTAATTTCAATCGGGACAAGCCTTTTCCGACACATCGTTTCAAAGTGAATTAGCATTCACCGTTTTATAAAATTTGTGCTTCTTCAATTTATTCTGTTTCAGTGTTCGAAGAATACGTCATTCGGGAATAATATTTGATAAGAATGTTTAAACTTCTAAGAGTATTTGGACGTAAAGATCTACGTGATTACAGAATTAAGTATCACCGAACAAGGAGGATTGGTATGTGCGTTGAAGACTCTACTGGCTACACTCTCTTGTCTGACTAGTCGAGGACTCACTCCCCTTGCTCCGCGCAGTGTCTCCATTCCACTTGTCTGCTCACGAACAGTCTCCATTCCCCTTCGCTGACTACATACCAACACAGTCCCGTGTGTCTGACCGAGAATAGTCCCTATTGTCCTTGTACGATTAGTGCTCTCCCTGATTCTGTCGCTGAACGCAATTGTACTCTCCTTGTCTGATCACGAGCGGTCCTCGTTCCGTTTATCAGTGATACTTCGATTTCTCTCCTGCGAACTCCGACATTTTGCCCTTTCGAAAATCAATGACCAACAGCTAAACACTTTCTACAAAATGCTACCAAAACCATTCCAATTAACATAACATAATAATCTCTTTTGGAATTATTATCCGAAGGGCAATTATTAAACTCCTTCGACAAGTAGAAATATCGCGGGAAAATTTTTGTTATGTGGCTTACGTATTAAATTAGAGGACCATGTGTGGGATCCTTGACTCGTGGATCCTATTAACTGTAGATTTTAAGGAGTGCGTGTATATGTATCTGTATGAATGATTGTGTGCGTGTAGCGAGATCGTTTTGAAGTGCGTTAAGAGTCGTGAGGGCGTGAAGTGCGTTGAAAGGTCGAAGAGCGAGTTTATGTTGTATAATTTTGTTTTCTTAATTTTCTGTACTCTACATCATTAAATATTATTGCTTTCACTTTAGTCTTTGAAAGAAAACTATGCACCAAAGATCCCATCCCTATACATGTTTGATTTATTATTCTACAGTAACGTTAACTTTACCGCACTTACAGTGTAAGCCGTGATTACATGATCTGTACAGTAAACACTGTTGAACAAAATATAATTTTCATGAGCATTCGTAATACTGTTGTATTTGTTAAATAATGGATTATAAGTGATGTTTCCCTCTCGCGTACATCTGTCCACTTAATGCTGACCTGCGAACGTACAAACACTTGTAATGTGGTCGGCAGACACTATTAACAGTCCGATCGTGTAGCCGTTAGAGGATAGGATATCAAGAACGTAGCTAAGTGAATCCGGGACGGCCATTCGGGGTAATTAGCAAGGCGCCTAAATCACCGAAGTAGCATTGGCGACTGGCAGATCGGGTATGCCGCCTGCGGGTACCAGGATGTTGCCGGTGCTAGGAAGGGAGAGCCACCGGGCGGAGATGACGGATCATGGATGGTAATGCGGGAGAGTAGCAACTAAGAACAGAGAGAATCTCCGTTTCTGCTTCTGCCTCTGGTTCTGCCTCTCCGCCAAAGCCTCTGCCTGGCTCTTCAATATGCATTGATTAGACAATGCTCGGCATTCAACGTCGTGCCGCTACTCCGTTTCTACCCACTTACGTCTGCCTGCCTCGTTTTCCGCAGTTAGGTCCTCCACTGTTTCCTGGCATCGTTCGCCTTCACCCTACGAAATTATTTCGTTTGGATACATCAACCACGCGAATTTCGTTTCCGATTAAACGGACGGATTCGCAGCGGGCTGCGACGACTCCTCCCACTCCGCGAGTGCTCCCCTAATTGCCCGATTCATCTTCCAATAGGGATCTAAGACACCTCCAACTTTCTATTCCACGATTTTAATAGCGCCCGCAAGAGAATTCTCGCGTACTTCATAATACAATCCGTATTTCATCTTGGTATGCAATTCCAAGCAAATTCTGATTTCAATCGTCGCTATATAAAACACACTGTCCCGGCATTATCCAGTAACAGGATCCACTCAATATTTATGTCATTATTTTCCTTTAAACTGAAATAAAATTCTAGTTTGTTGGTATCGATATATAGCCATCGAAGGAATACATGGTCATACAATAAATATAAGCCTCCTGTTCCTTTTAAGGAATTATAAACGATAATGTGGGGATGCAAAAAACAAGACGTTCGAGGGCGAACATTAATGCAGGATGGCCGAGTGTAGGGATGCGAAACAGAGAGAGCGTGAGTGTGTGAGAGAAGCAATAAGAAAGATGCAACGATCGCGAGCGATGTAGATTTTGTTTGTGTATTTTCACGCCGATTTTGTCTATGTATTTTGACGACGATCTGCGGAGCGATTTGAGGTAGGTCGCGGCCGCGAGAAGAAACACAGAGCGAGAATAGAGTTTAACGAGATAGTTGAGAGAAGAGCCGTTTGTATGAGATAAACGAGAGATAATTCTACATAATTGTACGAGTTTAATAGAGTTTAATAAATACGTTATCAAGCAAACTTGATAATCGCTTGGCTTTCACACAACCTATTCCTACGATAAATAAGTTCTAATCACAGTTATCATAGAATCAAATAATCATAGTGCAAAGGGGACAATTAAAACACGCTGTCGCTTCATTCCCGATCGATTCAACTGCCGGAGTAATTAGTAAAAAGAAAATAATTTCTGAAGACACACGAGTTTGCAACGCACGATGCTTCAACAACGAATTCCAGCGAATCGATCGAATCTGAAGCGCGGTCGTGCAGTCCGAAAAGCAGATAGTCCGTCTCGAGTGCTCGGCAACACCATCGAATCCTCTGTCAAGATTGCGGAGCACAAAGGTTGCTGGAAACAATGGGCGCGGGTCGGAAAAACTGCATCTGTCCGAAGATCTCAAACGTAATGCATCGTAGGGTAGCGAGGAGATCGTAGGAAACACTTTCCGGGTGGAAGGCGATGCATCGGGGGGTGGGGTGGGGGGAGGGAGTCTGGGGCTGCTCGGTAAAAGGTAAAGCCCTTCTGTGAATGGTGGTACGAGTGTACCTCTTGGCCGGCCGTTCATAGAAAACACCTATAAATCCGTGGGGTCGGTCGGCCGCGCCGGCCATCCGTGAGAGGGTGCATCTATCGCGGCGGCGATATATAAATCCGCATCGGCGGTATATCAGGTTTTATGGCCGCGGTAGTTATTTACGCAACGGATAAAAATGCACGTGGAAAACGCTCGTAAACGCGGCGCGCCGCGCCGTTCCCGCAGATAGGGTTGAAAGCGAATCGCCCGCGGCCAGGGGGAGAGGGACGCGCGAAAGAAAGCGTTCGCGGAACCGCCGCGTTAGGTTCGCAAGAAACGCATGAGCAGGTGAACCGAAGAACGGATGGTCGACAGAGGGAGGAAAAGAATAGCGAGAACGGTGGGGAAAGTAGCGGTGCAGAGGGGATGAACGGTGGAGAAACGGAGGAGAGGCTATCTATTCTTCGGCCACCAGAAGAAGGTACAGAGGAGCTTGTAGGTATCTATTCCCCACCACCTGACATCCTTACTTCGCGCTACTTGAAGCAACATAACTTTTTAAAAATTAGATCAAATTACTTGAATGTTATTGAGAGCTTAACAAAATTAACATTTCACAGGTATTATTAAGTACTGAATTAGAGCTGTAAAACTATATTGTGCAGTCTCTGCCAGTTTTTACTGACATGCTACATACATGGTACAATTGTACCTACAGTAACGAGCAAAACTGAGTCTACACTATTTGAAGCAACATAACTTTTTCAAAATTAGATCAAATCACTTGAATGTTATTGAGAAGTTAGAAGGATTAGTTTATTAGACGAGGTGTAACAAATTTTTGAAAAGAGGTTGAATTGGTTGGGATCGCAAAAGAAATAGTAAAAGTTGGTCTGTTCAGCTTTTTTATCTGAGCCTGTATTGAAAATTTAAAGAATGTGTTTGATTCGCTTGAGTAAATTATATCCATGCTGAAAATTTCTCCGATATTGGTTAATTCGTTTACGAGTTATCTAATTTTTAAAAAGTTGTGTTGCTCCAAATAGTGTAGACTCAGTTTTGCTCGTTACTGTGAGTAAAGTGCAAATCTTCATGCGAGACACAAATTGCTTGGATCAATTGCAAGAAGATGCATTCAAATTTCGTTTGAATAAATTTAAAATAATATATCCACGTTCTTAGATTGTTTCAATTTTTGTACCGTTTTTAATTGGACCGATTCGCTTTCGTCATAAATACACAAAATCTGTAGTCTACTAGTAAGTATTTCAAATGAACCTGTCGAGTGTGACAGAGCTATAATTTCCGTCATGTTTAGCGTTAACGGGGTCTCGGACATCCTCCGTTGTTTCCCTGTCAAACTTTGTGTCTGATTGTTGTGGATGAAGAACACTCTTCCCGTTCGAAACGCGTACGTGAACCGAAGGATGCGAAGCTGGTCGACAGAGACGAGGAAAGAATGGCGAAGAGAAAACGGCGGAAAAGCGGGGGTGGTAGCGGGGATGAACAGCGGAGAAACGGGGGAGAGGCTATCCACGTACGTTTTCGTGGATAACAAATTTATACGAGTTCGCCTGATTTATTGGCCGCAAGTTTAACAACGGCCGAGCCACCCCCGGATCTACCCCAGAAAAAGGGGTGTGGTGAGAGACTGCCTGCCGATAGCGGAATTTATGACGCGCTACCCTCGATCCCTGCATCTCCAAGTAACTCGACGATCTTCCACCGAGATACTTGATACAGAGCAGGCAATCATTGATTCATCCCGAATATATATGGGGGTGGCCTTCCCAGAGCCGTGTGTCATACGCGCGCCCGATGGATATTTATGCTTCTAGCGAGCTAATGCGAATTTCCACCGGCGGATTAACACTCACGCTTGTTCGAATTATATTAACGCGTTCGTATAAATACAGTCTGAAACATTTTTAAATGATGCGCGCTTTATGGGATGACTGAATTATTTTTGAAAATGGTAACGTCCCCGAAAAAACTAGAATTCAGCACTGCCACCAAATAAACAAATCTTTTATTTTCTAATTAGACAAAACCGTCGATGTGACATTATGGGGAGATTAGCATAGACTCATTCTACTCGCAAGACAAGTTAAAAATCCTAGTTCTTGTCTGATCAGTGATCAGCTTATTCTACTTATGCTATACATCTACGCGTCCCTTCTTTTCCAGCTTCAGTCTCAAATCCGTAACAGAAAAAAGCAAACCAATGATGCACTACTTATTTCTGCACATTAAAAATGCTGTATCGATTATAATGAACAACGTGTTGCAGCATTTCGAGCGTGCCTCGGGATACAAATTGTTGGATAAACACGATAGACAGTGTCAAGTCGCGCGAAGTAGCTTCCCGTCAAAAAAACGATAGTTTTTAATTGCCCGGTGGCCGACAGTTCAGATCGCAATTAACTCCACTTCGATTTTTCTATCGCGACGCCGGGGCAATACGTGCCCCGGCCAGCTCGCAATTACCGTCGAACAACGCATTGTGTTCCGGGGAAATCCGGATTTGATCGTCGCGCGAAATTCCGAAGTCGGGGGTGGCGGGAGAGGGTTGCGAACCGGTTCGCGGACGCTTGGCCTCGGTCGAATAAAACCGCTGTCGGCTTTATTAAATTGAAAACGTAAATTACTGATAATCCGGCCGCAACGGTGGCGAACAGTTTGCCGCTCGCGGACCGGCCCTGTATGGCGATCGGCGGCGCGAGGTTCGAAACGAGCATGGTTGATCGATAGCGTGTCGGTGAATTCGTTAAGCAAGGGTCCAAGGGTAGGGTTCAGAGCGAGAGAGAGAGAGAGAGAGAGAGAGAGTGAGAGGGGGAGAGAGAGAGCGTCAGGTAATTTCGTTGGCCAGTCATTCACCCGTCTCGTCGACGTTTCCGTCTCTCGGAGTTTTTGAAAGAAACTTCCGACGTTTCTAGCCGAAGATTCGTACAGAACGAACGAACCGGAAAGGAGATGGCGGTGGAATTGGCTAAAAGCGGACGGTGGACTGTGGGAATGTAAGGGAGAAAGGAGGGTTGTTGGATTCTCGAACGGAAAAGAGCCGTACCACGTTCCCCTGGCCTCGGCTAAGTTAGACTCTTTCCCCGGCAAGTTCGGTATAAGTTCTAGATATAAGCTCTCCGCCTTATTTTGCTCCATTTCCTGACTCTTAATTACTTTGCTAATTCTTAACTAGGAACCTCGCCGTGGTCCCGGAGTCTGAAATAACAACTCGCATCCCTGCCCCTCCTCCTCTGCCCATCGTCCTCCACCTGCTTCCCCTCCTCTTTCTCCTCTTTCCCCTCCTCCATCCCCTTCTATTTCTCCTCGCCTTATCTACTTACCTCGCTACGGACTGTTTAAACCGAGGGCAATCCTTTTTTTCGTCTTCCGTTGCACAGCCTCGTTCCGTACCAGCGCGAAACCAACAACCAATTTCGTTCACCGTGAACGCAGGATCCTTTGCTTACAAAACGGATCCCGGTTCGAGCTCGACGGAGAATTATTTGCCGCGAACTTGTCCCCTCTCGAGCTCGTACCGCCACCGCCGGGAGTTTCTTATTCGAGCCTGATTGCATTGTTAATGGGCTCCCTGCATCGTTACGAGCCGCCGTCTCTTTTGCTTCCGAACCCGCCTCCGTGCTTCCCCTCTGTACAACCCGAAATTTGTAGTTTCTAATAGACAGCAACTTTAGAATAATCTACTTGTCAGCTTTCCAATGTAGTATCGGGAAACCGTGCGTTTCAAAGCGTTGTACGATTTTAATCGGCACCGTTGCACACCAGCAAAAAACAGTACGAACAGGAAAAAGTAATGTGCTGCACAATTGAAACTCGAAATAATACGACAACCAATCTACAGAGACGAATAGGTCAAATCGCGAGTACTGGATTATACATTTGCGATGACTTGTTGCTCGAGTGCATTCAAGAAATCGTTGCATCGTTGGAATTAGTCCTCCGAACGGGAAATTAGTTCTGGCCAATGTCCCATCCGCGACGAGACCATAAATCCGAATTCGCGGGGTGCGAACAATGCGATAGCACGAGGTTTTAATGACGAAGCGGAGAAATAGTTTTCGGGATCGGCGGACAGCGGGAGTTTATGAAAAGTCGGTCGTGTCGGTGGCGAAATATGGGACAGGGGGGTTGGGAGAGAAACGTGGAGGCAAAGTGGACGATCGGAGGGTAAGTATAAAGGGATAATCGGAAGAGACATCGATGGGCAGTGGTGGGGCCGTCAGAGACATCTGGCGGCTTTGTCTCCGGGCCAAGACACGCCTCCTTTACGAGTTGGCTTAGCTCTATAAACGCTTTTCTTAGAGGCAATCGGGTTCCTTTTGCGATTTACCGTCCATCGAGGACGATCGTTGCGCCAGACAAGCAAAAGGACACCGAATCGTTGTGCGCCCTTCCGCCGCCAAGAATGTCGCGTGCTCGGAAGAAGAAACGACCGTGGAGGGCTATTGGATGCAGCTAAGCCGGGCCGGACGTCGAGCGCCAAAAAGCGAAGGAAACGCGACGAAACGGATGCGATATAAAACGAGAGAAGGGGAGGTTCTTCCCCTCCCCTCCCCTCCCCTATCCCCTACCCACGCCCCACCCGTCATCGTGCTCGAAACTGAACGTGTATTTCCCGTCGCGTTACAACTGTTTGCACGCCGCGCGACCTTAAGCAGTTTACGGTACACTCGGAGCATCGGCGTGTAAACTGGCTGACGAGACGTGGACAAACAGCTAGTCAACGAGGCCAGACATCCCTTTCATTGCCAAGGCAAACATAAAGGAGACGCGTATTCCGTTCTTAAGACCGAGACAGTGGCCTCGGCCGAGACGCGTGGCATATACGGCCAGTTATACGGCGGATTTTACGAGCGGACCACGGCTTTTCGGGAGCCGTTTTCCAACGGCGATATCGGCGGATCATTTTCATAATGCTACGACCGGTCTGAAGCGGACCGCTTCGGAAATTCGACGCAGGCACGGTCCCGAAGTTCCATCGAAATTTGCGTATCAACGATCCGAGCGGAAAAATTGTCGTTATCGGGGCGAGTGGATTTCTCGAATTCCTTCGGAGAGAACGAAACGAGCGAAGCTGAAGTCGAAGCTGAAGTCGAAGTCGAAGTCGAAGCCATGTCCTGGGGAGACGGAGCCCGGCAGACAGGATCCCCCCGCTATTCAAGGAGGAAACGACTTTCGAGATTTGAAAACGAGCTGCTCAAAATTTCGATTACTCACGGGCGAGGCACGCGAAGGGCTCCAGGACGGAAATAAGGGCGCGTCTTCTGATTGGTCCAGCCGAGAGGAAATCGCCTCGAGATTGGTTATTATTACCCCGTTAACGCAGTTACCGTTGCCACCAATCGCGCTTCCAATCATCTTCGTTATCGAACTCCTCGCGACGAAATCGCCCTCCGTCCCATTCTCCGGCTCTCTGTCTCTTTCTTTTGTCCCTCGACGTTCCCCTATCTTGTCCGGTACACCCTCGCCCTTCGCCGTTTTCGTCAACCAGATTTCCTTTCCTGTCTCTCCGCCCGTTCTGTCAACTTTCCCATACGTGCGATCGAGGGGAGATTTTGGTTGATTACTTCTCCGAAACCTACCGCAGTTTGTTCCACTGTCGTCCATGTCGTCAGTGGAACCTTAGAAAACAATGGCCGACACGGTTACTAACAGCAGCCGAAAATGTAAATAATGACATTTAAGTATTCTGAAATTATTTTGGATAATTGTCTGATATATATTATTCAGATATACATCTATTTCTTTCGTCAATAATTTTAACACCTTCGAAATCATATAGGTGTATTCTTTAATTATTTTAATTGTTCCAGTATTTTAAATTGTGCGACCCAGTATTGATATAAACGCAAAAAACCTGCGGTCTACTTATAGATCATTCGGTCGACGTATAGATGCCTGATGAAACCATGACTCGTTCTACTATCCTGCTCAGAGATGGGCTTATTTTACTTATAATTAGTTGTACTTATTCTGTTTGTCCAAACTGAGACTGCCGCTGTTTTTTTTTTTTTTTTGGTCGACTAAGAAGCGTACCTATTCTACACGCCTGACTAGGCGCAGATTCATTCTACTAGCTTGAATGGGTATAAGTATAAGAATTCCTTCCGTTTTTGTCTTGATAGTATATGTTGATTCTAATCGCCAGTCCAGTCATGAATTCCTTGTTTTAGTCAGATCAGTGAGCAGTTTATTCTACTTGTTCTGATGAATAAACGTGCTTGCTCTACTTGTTTCATTCAAAATTGTGCTTGTTCTGTTCGTTTCATTTAGGACCGTCCCAGTTCTACTTGTGTCGCCAAAAATCACCGATGTTCTACTTATCCAACGACCTGCAGATTCGTTCAACTAGGCATAAATTCTGTCTAATTATGTAATTAGCACAAGATTATTGTCCCCATTTAACCACACATACATTTGTTATTTTCGTCTGTTTTATTCTATTTCCCTGTGCCTATTTTACTGGTGAAAAAGAAAACCGTAACTATTCTTCTTATCTGGCTTATAACTATACCCGGCTTTGTGCCTAACGAGCCACAGTCTCGTCCCACTTGGCTGACAGTGTGCATACTTATTCTACTTGCCCGACTATATCCAGGCTTATTCTACCTTTCTTGCTACCGCGAGCCAAATCTTCTCGCCTGACCCAATGTCATCGACCATCGTTGAATCACCGATCTAACACAGACCTCTGAACTTGCCTGACTATACGCAGACCTCATTCCACTTATCAGCGAGCCACAGCCGCATCAAATCGTCGCGATCGATTTTACATAATTCAACCGCAAGGTCGTATTACCCCGTCCGCGCTGTAACCGAAAAATGAGAAATGGATTCTCGAGTGCAGAACCGATGGCTGATTTCGCTGGACGCGAACCGAGAGATTCGATTGCCAACCGAAACGTCCGTTCTCGCTTCCGCCTCGGGTCCTCGGGTATCGAAACAAACGTCTTCCACGGCCATGTATCTCTCGCGAGTGGCTGTTTTCCCCTGGCGGGATCTCCGATCGAGAAGAGAGAACGAAGGAACACGCCGAAAAATAAGAAAAGCGGAGGAACGAGGGAGAGAGGTGGATCTGATGACTTGGTAGCAGAACCGGGCTCGTTGCACCGTCGTCGACAATTTAAAACTCGCCGCGTAGCCCATCCTCCGTTAATATCGAAGGGAGCGTGTGCGCGCGCGCGCGAGCGAGCGTTCGTTTACGTTTCCCGTTGAGAGAGAGAGAGAGAGAGATTTATGCCCGCCTACGTGACAAAAGGCGACCAACTCCGGGGTCTAGTTTACAGCGCGGCGGTGTTACGACGGATATCTGAAATATTCACGGGGACGGCAAAAGGTATACGTGGGAATTCGAGTCTGTCTGCAGCGAGTAATAAATTGAAACGTGCATATCTCCGGAGGCAAACCGTCGTCGTGGTATACCAACACGAACCTGGTGAGCGCAGATAAGCAACGACGCGGTAATCCTCGGACACACTGTGTGTAAGTTAACGCCGGTAAACCTTGCGTATTACATTAACGTTCAAGCTCGTTCAACGGGGGCCGGGGATAGAGAGCGAGATAACCGAACGGGGACACAAAAGGGCCAGAAAAAGAAGAGAGGCCTGGCAACGAAGACGCCTCGGTTAATTCACACCGAGGCTAGCAACTCTCTGCTATCCGGCTAAAACGCGACCGCGCTTAAGCGGTTTCGAGTAAACCGGCTGCACAGCTAAAACGCGGTCCGAAATCAAACTTTCCGTCCACTTTAAAAATTCACGATAGCTCGTTACACTGGTTAACTAAATTCTGATAAGATTGCAGATTGCTGTCTGATACCAAATTATTTTTATACGATAGTTCGATAGCTCGTTACACTGGTAAACTAAATTCTGATAAGATTGCGGATTGCTGTCTGGTACCAAATTATTTTTAATTATTTTTATACGATAGTTCGATAGCTCGTTACATTGGTGAACTGAATTCTGATAAGACTGCAGATTGCTGTCTGGTACCAAATTATTTTTAATTATTTTTATATGATAGTTCGATAGCTCGTTACACTGGTAAACTGAACTCTGATAAGATTGTAGATTGCTGTCTGATACCAAATTATTTTTAATTATTTTTATACGATAGTTCGATAGCTCGTTACACTGGTAAACTAAATTCTGATAAGATTGTAGATTGCTGTCGGTTACCAAATTATTTTTGGCTGCTCCAGTATGATCAAGTGATCGCATTTTTCCCAGAAATTCACCTATTTTGCCTAACTATGTTTTTATAATGACATAAATCAGCTTGATTCTCGCAATGCATTCTCTTTCTCCTTGCCACAGACGAAAACAGAAGAGGATGTTCATTTATACCCTTTTCAATGACTGTAATATCGAAAGATTAATATTTATAATATTCCTTAGAAACGATGCAGTTAACTCCGTTTATATTCACTTAAATGGGATTCCAAGCGTACATTCTTATAAATCATAGCAAACTACAGCCTGCTATCCACTAGCAAGTAGTAAACCTTTAATAAGTCAGTCGTACGAAGCACTCGTGTAGAATGAAATGTACTTCCACGCAAATGTAAATTTGTACAATCCCAAGCGAATTAATGATCGGCGATTGAAACGTTTCCGTCGACTAATCGAAAACTAACGAATACACCTGTTTTATTATTGATGACCAACGAATTACGAGGGAACGGAACCGGCACTTAGCGCAGTTCCGCCCCGGGACTGTCAGCGGCAATGACGTCGTCGGCCGGTAAATACGTTGACGTGGAAAGAAAAGGACGTCGGTCGCGGAAGGATGTTCTCGTTAACATGAAACAGAATATTACGGAGCGCTGTCAGCGGATCGAAGCAGGAGGAGTGCGCCCGTGACTGATGGTAACGATATCCGTGCAACAAAAATGAAATTATAATTAGCTCACTGCCGGACGATGGGCGATGGGACAGAGGGGTCTTTTGTTCCGTGTAACGAAGCGACGACGACGGTGCCCGGGCTAAAAAGAATCGTGATACCGATTGCGTTCGACGGGACGCGACGTCGACGTCGGCGTCGACTTCGGACGTCGCCACAACCTCCCCTTCTTTCTCTCTCTCTCTCTCTCTTTCGTTTTTTAACGGTGTATAATAAAACCGGCGACGGGGACACAAAAGCTTGAGCAAACGCGATATTCGTCGCATGAATTATTACATTACGAATTAAATAATCGTTAGGATCTTAAGGGGGTTCGTTAATTACGCGGCTCGCTGGTACAGAGCAACAACGAGCAGAATGAAAGAGAAAGGGGGGACACGGCGGCGGTGGTGGCCGTTGCTGGAATACACGCGGGGTAATTGAAATGAAATTGCACCGTTAATTGGAATTCGATATCGAGTAAAAAAATACGATATTACGCTCGTCATGGATACTGCAGTGTCTCGTAGATTTATTCGTACGGGGATACTGAATACCTCGGCGTGTACACAAATGCAGACGACTCCCTTTTGTGCGATGAATGCACGGGAATCGAGCATATTAAATTATGCGAAACACGGCGTCGAGTCGCCGATGAAAAATCAACTCGTCGGCTGTGTTCTTTACCTGCGGAGAATGTGATCGTGCCGGAATTAGACCGCGGATCCTTTGACTTTAGAAATCTTGAGGAATTAATCGAATAAATTGTTCGATTCTATTTTCGCTGAAATTATCGACGTCGGCCGTTGAACGTCACTTGAAAGTAAATTATATCGTAACCACCTTTGTTGCGACGCGTCCCTCCTCGCCGAGCCGTGTAACGGTCCTTCGAACTGGCCTTGGGTTACCCGCGCCCTCACCTTGCGAAACAATGGCCTTGGCGAGCCGTCTGTCCGCCACGTGCCCACCGAAAACACGGTTCTAACGCCACTACCGAGACGGGTCCGTTTACAACCCCGCAAATCCAAATAAACTGCCGTTTATGACATAGCTACAATCCTCGAAGCCATTGGACATCACCATTTAGCGTTTTTAACTACCGACTTAGTCCCCAGGCTATTCATCGCGTTTTTAACTTCAAGATGTCTTCCTTGGTTTATTGTCTGCTATGGTCACCTTCAAAATTGCAACGACCGCCCCTAGGCCATTCCGAAAACTCCTCCCAAAAATCGAAAATGACGAAGGAGGGGAATCGTGAACCGGGGGCGGAAGTAGACATACAGTGACGCCCACACAGTGTTCGTACGCTCTTAGAAATCGCATAACTTTGTCAATATTGGACTATACTACTTGAATTTTTTTAAGAAGTTAAAGCAATTGGATCACTACATAACGCGAGAAAAATGTTTGATTAAATTTGCAATTGGGCGAAATTGCAGAGAAAGTGCTAAAAGTTGTATTGTGCAACTTTTTTATGCGGACTTACATTGAAAATTTAGAAAGTTTGATGTGTAGACCTGTATGAATTATATATATTCTGAGAATTTCATCAAAATCGATGAACGTTGCAATGAGCTGCAGATGTTCCAAAATGATCACATAAGGGCGAAATTCCCTAAGACGGTTAAAATTCTGCGACTTTCGCCCTTATGTTTTCATCGTTAAATGTTTGGAGGTCAGTGCAATGTTGATCGCTTTAGATGAAATATTTAGAATATCTATAATTAATACAGATCTACAAAACTTACGTTTTCAATTTCTAATATAGGTCCGCACAAAAAAGTTGCAAAATACAACTTTCAATACTTTCTCTGTAATTTCGATCAAACGAAATTTTAATCAAACATTTTTCTCGCGTTAGGTAGTGATACAATTGTTCTAACTTCTCAAAAAAATTCAAGCAGTATAGTCCAATATTGACAAAGTTATGCGATTTTTAAGAGCGTACGAATATTAGTGGGAGTCATTTTAAGTACCGCCAACCACTAACCAAGGGGGTAATATCACAACAATAATCGTAACTGCAACATCGTATCTCTAACTCCGGACTGTCGCTGTAACGCTAGTAATACCGCGTTTGCAACGCCGTGTCAATCTGTAAAACGCGAGGAATCGAAACGGCAAAGTCTACAATCAAGTTTCCTTAAAGTAAAATAAACTTGTAAAACCACCAACGTTCTCCTATATTCTTCTCAATTAGTTCCGCTTTTAATTCGAAAACGAACGCGAGGAACGCGAAACGAACGTCGCGGCAACGCTCAACAACTTCACTGTTTAATTCTCGGACAACAGACGTGTATATAGGGCCGTTTAAATTATTACAGAGAAAGATCGAGTCAACAATCGATATCTGGCTATGGTTGCTACGAGATTTAAAGCAGCCGGAGCTCAAGGGTTAATTTAAAAGTGTCGAGCAGTCGGCCGAAAGGCATCGGCGTCGCATAAACTGTTCTTTCGAACTCAAACAAAGCGAATTACTTACAGATCGAAGTTCGAGGAAGCGGAACGATTACAGCGCGGAAGTTCGAGCGACGAGCTCCCTCTAAATTTGCGGAAAACTCGGCGAGTCACCGTAGAATCTCATTGAAACCGAAACATTACCGTCACGATTAACTTTTATTATTCGGCCGTTAAAGATTCCGTATCACCCGGGCGGCGGGTGGGCGTGTTCCGGTTTTACGTTTCCCTATTGCCGAAGTGACCGCGGCGCGGCGTTCGGCGAACGTTTCCTTTCCCTCCCCGTAAAAAGGAAATTTATTTCCCCGTTAATGTCCCCGACAGTTCAGTATTTCGATAACAGGTTGCAGAACACTTAGTTACCTTCGTTACACGCGATCCCGCCGCGAGCGCGCGCCGCTGGGTTTGCATTTGCTCGACTTCTTTGCGCCACTGCCCGTAAAAATGGACCCGCGTGTGCGGCCAGAAGCCGATGCACACACAGGTTTCATGCGGCGTAATTTATTCCGAGCGCGGTTATCGAAAAACATAGCTAATGCCCCTCGTCATCCGCAGCGAATTTTCGTCGACCCCGGAACAGAGAGAGAAAAAAAAAAGGAAAAACGAAAACCGAAGAGAGGGAACGCGTTTTTCGAATCGATAGCCCTGACGATGTCGTGCCTCTGCCGGGCTAGAAAGTCATCCTGAAGAAACGCCCGGGAGAAGGACAATTAATCATCAGAGACGCCGACGGAGACCCCGCGATAATAAACGCGAACGGCGACGTGTGCCGAGTGCGTGTGCCGTCGCACAGCCCCCGAACAGGAGGGGTAACCCGAAGAGGGGCGGCGGGGGTTGGAGGCTCCACGGGGCCTGACATTTCCGAATAGGGTGACAATCAGAATGACGCCGCGTATCCTTTGTACCCCAGTAATTAGTTTCCTCTATCCTACGTGTCTGTCCTCTACCTAGTTATCTGCATGCGCGCGCGCGCGCGGAGAGAGAGAACCGAGTGACACGAAACCGAGGAGAATCTGCATCGCCCACCGAAAAGCCAACATTTACTGACTTCGTGCCTGTTGGCGGCGATGTCCCCGTGTGTGCGTGCCCGTGCTCCGTCGCGCAGAGCCACGCTCCTCCGGTGCCTTCTGATATTTACGTTCAAAGGAAAATTCGAATTTCCAGCTAGCGCGGCATCGTATCGCGGTCTCACCTAATTGAGGATTTTCGCGTGCCGTCGCGTTCTCGAGCCCGAACCAGGCCCGTTGTTAATCGGCGGCGCGATTCTGCGACGCTATTCGCCGACATGATGGCCCAAGAAGCCCGTAACCCCCGCGAAATAAATTCTACGGCTGGTTGATGCTGTTTTAATTGCTGGAGCTTGCTCGCTTGGTTGTTCCGCGCGTTGTGTTTGTGCTCGACGTCGAGCGAACAGTCTAAGCTTGCGAACTGCGGCAACTGAATTCTAGTGCTTCTTGATGCTGTTTTAATTGCTGGATCTTGCGTTCTTCGGTGTGGGGATCGATTTCCTGTTCAGCGTCAAGTCAGCGGTTTAAGAAGCTCGCGAGACGTATCAAATAAATTTTTATGCTGCTTTAGTTATGGGAGCTTGCATCGCTTAGTGTTAGTTGATCGATTTGGCTTCAGCGCCGAAGTAAAATTAGAAGCGCACAGATTGCGGAAAATAAATTACAGTGTTCGCGATGATTTTTAATTATCGAATATTGTATCGGTTGAAGAGTTTAGGTTCTTGTGAGTTGTTTTAAATGTTTCGTGCTTTTATTGTCTTTGTTCCCAATGTCAAGGTATTTTTCTTCATGTAAAGTCAATCTTATTATCGTTTGGATACAGAGAACCCCTAATTTAATATATTTTTATAAGTCGAAATATGGTATATATATAATAATATATATAATATAGTATATATAACATATATTTATGGGAGCTTGCATCGCTTAGTGTTAGTTGATCGATTTGGCTTCAGCGCCGAAGTAAAATTAGAAGCGCACAGATTGCGGAAAATAAATTACAGTGCTCACGATGATTTTTAATTATTGAATATTGTATCGGTTGAAGAGTTTAGGTTTTTGTGAGTTGTTTTAAATGTTTCGTGCTTTTATTGTCTTTGTTCCCAATGTCAAGGTATTTTTCTTAACGTAAAGTCAATCTTATTATCGTTCGGAAACGGAGAACCCCTAATTTAATATATTTTTATAAGTAGAAATATATTTTTAACGAATCGTCTCCTGTATCATTGTCATTTCCCTTCGAATTGAATCTTGAAAGAATTGAACTAACCGCAAATATTATCGGAAATATTAATACCCCAGTCGGAATAGGATCTTTAAGCTCCAGAATGTGTACGAATAGAATAAAAAATGAAAATGGAAATTTGAATTTTCGCGACGTTGAGAATTATCAGGGCCGATTGATAGCAGAGAGAGGACCACGTGACGGAAGGGCGCCGCAAATCATTGCCCGCGTATTTTTCCATAATATTAAATGGCACTTTAGGGTGACATTACACTCCGTAAACACGGAAAGCATTAAAATCGGCGATTCCCCGTTGCAATCTAAATATGAGTGCAGATATAACCCTAATCGGCTTAGGCACACCCGCGGGAGACGCAATAATCGGGAACGGTCCCCGTACGACCATGAATTAATTCCGCGCGGATAATTCTCCATTATTCAAGCCGCGAAATCATATTTCGAATCTGTTTCGGGCCGGGCAATCGGAATCTTTGTGTTCTCGCTTTTCATCCGGCATACGGTCGAACAAAATGGTTTATAAATTTCTAATGCATATTAATACCGACGTTGTTTATTTATTCAAACCGGGCTGATATTTCTCGTATTCGCCGGTCCGTAAACATTTACTTATTGATAGGCACGCGGGATATTCTCCGGCCGAATGACGTAGTCCCGATCATAAAAATTACATGTGTTCCCGGATTTCTCACAGTATCGGCAAAATGGTTTCCGTGCTGATTTTCACTACCGTATTGTTATATAATTTCAAATATGACGTTTCTTTGTTTTCTTTCGAGTATATGAGTAGCTTTTCCAACAGGTTGACTGCCAACACGGCAACTACAAAAATTAGATAAAATCAAAGCGATCTTGTAACTGAAACAGACACTGAAAAATTACGTTCGCTCCTCGTGCATTTCACGTAATCGATAGCAAATTTGGTACACTCGATCCATTAAAGTAAAAATTAATTTTGAAACCTATAAAAATGATATTCCATCTCCCAAATAGATCTCGCCGGCTCACTGTTCCCTATCCAAAGGTCCCATCACGCGCCCGGAACCCATTTAATATTCAAAGCCCGTCGATGCGGCTGTTGTCAGGCAAAGTTCATTTTAATACTCCGGCGTTTAATTATGCCCAGTAAAACACGAAACAAGCTCTAGCCTGATAGAATGCAAGAGAGAGAGAGAGAGACAGAGAGAGAGAAAGCACTGGTAACTGAGTCTCATAAACTGACGTCTGCATAATCCTCGGCCGCAGTGTGTCTTTTCCAAAAAGCGTCACCGCAATCAGCAATCTCTGGGGATGAATCTGGACTGGGTAATCGGATGGCTGAACACGGTAGGGTTGATAGGTCGCCGCGAAGAGGGCGGAATAAATCTGTGAATTTAATATCCTTCGAGGAGGTACGTAATATCCTCTAAAAGCCTTGGCATTGGTTCTTCTGATTCGATGGTGGACCGGTTCAGTGTGTTTTTCCCGCGCCTGAAAATCATCGAACGAATCTTCTGACACTTTCTTGGGAGCTTGGTGACCGCGCACGTTCGGCTTCGCCCTTTAATAATTCATTAACCCGTCATCTATCGGCAATTTAATATAATCCAACAAACTGTACAGACGAGTACAGTGAAACAACTGTTTCTGAAATTATTATTTAAAAGAAGATGATCGGGCCTATTTTTGTCTCTAACCGTGGTAACGAATTCGCGAGTAAAACTGCTGTATCGAGACGGTTACAGAAAAACTTAATATTTAAACTTATTATTTAAAAGAAAATGATCGGGCTTCTTTTTTCGTCTCGAACCGTGGTAACGCACTCGCGAGTAAAGCTGCTGCATCGAGACGGTTACAGAAAAACTTTGTCTCAGGAAGAGCAGAGAAGTCGGTATCGCGAACCTCGGCTAAATGAGATTCGCCTAATCTGAATGGTGTCGTGGCCCGTTGGCGCGTCGCTGTCTAGTTTTCGAAACGACGGGACGCGGTTCGCCGGCCAAAGAACCAGGAAAGATTATTGATGGGTCCCGATAGCTAAGACGAAGGCAAGCGAATCACTGCCGGTGTAATTACGAAATGGCTGTTAGGACGGAACGCCGCCATTATTCCAGCACGAACCGATCCATCATCCACCGTCGCTGCGGCGGGTGGCGGTGAGCTGTAAACCCCCATTCCCCCTCCAGTCCGGCCGCTCTTTTCTGCACCCCCCGTGTTCCCGGCTGATTTCATTCGCGCTTTAACGCCTTCCAGATGATCGGGGGATCGCCGATGTAATTACCATGAAGTGGCTTTCACCGAGGTGCGCCCATTTCATGCTCTTAAGGTGAATTCATTGCTCAGGGGCCCGTCGCGTCGCCCCGGCTATATTGGGAATCGATCATAGATCACCAACGATGACATCATCGCGTCACCGGGCTATCAGCCGTGGCGACGGGTATTTTTACGACGAGCGAATCCTTTCCGGTCACCGACAGACCGTGACAACGACGGCGAGACTGCCTCGTTCGGTCAGCGAAGACTATTTCCCACCGTCCTCTGTTTTCAGAACTTCCTGCAGTTCGACCAGTGAAAGACTTTTAGGTGTCCGAGAACGTACACAGTCCGGCTAATTAGAAATTAAAGAGCAAACGATGCTCACAAGTGTACTCCGATGAACAGGAAACACTAGAATAGATATTGAGAACCGTACGTGTTGCGTTCATTGTTCCTCGATAAATATGACAGGTAAAGAATGTTTCTACTTGACGTTTCACTTCGAGGGCTGCAAGTTTATACGTAAGACATAATTTCAAGATGGTTGTATCTTGCAAAATACTTCAAGGAAATTCGAATATAGTATCGTTAGAAAGATGTAGACAGAACTTACAGTTCTGCTTCAATGAATGAGGAACACGCCGAGGTTTTCATATGGTTCTACAAAAAATTAAAAATTCCACGTGTTGTATACACTGTTCCTTATTGATATGATAAATGCATGAGTTGGTGAATCAGTATCTTGGTGTATCATATCTTGAATCAGTATCTTACTGTAAATTCTGCAACCTCGTACATAAAAATCGTGTCTTTTCTACAGAACAACCTGAGAAACCGACGAGCAAAGTCGCCGAGCGAATCCAGTGCAACAGGAACAGCATCGCTCCGGTACAATCGAATGTTGCAGGGGTTGGGGGGATCGGTGGAGGGGTGTAGAATCAACAGAAACGATCTCGGGCAATCCCGATGATACTTCGGTCCGAGTTTTCAGCACATGGAATTTAATTACGATCGAAGGATGTTTCTTCGTCGCCTGAACGCGCACTCCCGTCGGGTTTCCACGTGGAACAAGAACACCGTCAGGATCCACCTCGACTCGTCAAACTTCGTCGTCACCCATGGCGGCGCAAAGTAAACGGAGTAGCGAGTGACGTGTTATTTACCGCCTTGCTGTAATCTCAGTTCGTCGCCTGCGTTCCCATCCTCTCGGCGTCGCGTCCTCCCTCTCTCTCTCTCTCTTCCAGGGCTTTCTTTTACCGACGTGCTTCGCCACGTCGCGCCCCACGCCGCCGACGTCGACGTCGACGTCGCCGCCTCTTTTTCCTTCGGGCTTCATCCACTTCCGCTCGTCGCACCGTTGACGGTTAAAAGTCGGCTTCTCGTCACTTGCCGCGGAGAGTTGTTCGTTATATCCACCGCGTATCGCCCCGACGATCTTGTCTCCCATCTTGTCCTCGTTCCCTCTCTCCGTTTCTCTCTCTCTCTCTCTCTCTCTCTGTCTCTTCTGTTTCTCTGTCGGCACTCTTCTTTGCTTTCGTTTTTACCACCTGAAACGCGAGCCGCCGCGTTTCCGCGAGAAGAAACCCGCGGAAAAATCGACCGCGGCGAGCAAAACGCTCGAGAATAAAGCAGGGTGTCTTTGAACCCATGCAAAATGTTTCTGGTTCCTGCAAGCACTTCGTTCTGATCTACGGAGGTCTTCAAGTAATGGTGGGACCGACTCCAGACCACATTTTTTAATAGAAATTTTATTTTGCTCATCCTTCAACGTCAGGTTGATCTATTTAGTTTGTAAAGTCTGTTCGATATATTTCTTTGATTTTCTTTGGTGTAATTATTAGACTGCTGTTCTTTATGTGAACTAAGAATTGTCTAATATACTTTTTCATGCAATTACTTTAAAACGCTGAAAATGTCAGAACGATATCCTCAAATTCTTCAAATTCAAATTCAAGGATATTGTCAAAAATGCGTAAAATCCACAGTTTAGTGTCACAATGACCGATAACGTTGCATAAGATATAAGCACAATGTACAGCAATACATGCATCTTTTCGCCAGCTGCGTATGTCTTGTTCTGAAGTCCACCGTCTAGCATCATAACGAAGCAAATTATGTTTCCCATTAACGAAACGAATAGTTTCTCGTAAAAGTGCCACACCACGGTAATTATTAAATAAGAGGCTGAATGTAGGACAGCTTGATCCATTCAGGTTGGCGGGAGAAGGGTCAAGAAACTTTTCTGCCAGGCCGGCGCGTTCGCAAATAATTTTGCGTACGGAAAGAATGGCTTTTGTTTCTGGTCCGAACCCGAGCTCCGCGAATCCGATACTGTTATCGCCGCCCGTGCCACGCTCGTTTCGTTGCTCCCGGTTTTTTTCCGCAGGTGGAACGGACGCGTTAGCCGACAGGATACTCGTCGGTGACGAGTGAAATTTTTTCGGCGCCGTTGTTCGCCCCGATGCTATCCTTATTTTGAATTAATAATTAATTTGTTGCGCGAGACGCGGATGAAAATATGGACAGTGTAATTAATGTGAGCGGTAAAACGAAAAAGAGATCCAGCGATCGATCCGCCGGGTTGTTCCGCGGCATTTTCAGCTTGGCGTGTGTACAACCATATTTCTTGCTGGGAAAGAATAAATTAATTGAATAACAGTTTAATGCTCGACGATGCTGTTCTTCTAACGCTGATGTAAATGAATGTGCAAAATAATTTGCGACAAAAGCAGCAAAAATTGTACGCGACACTTGCACGAAATCAAATTGCGATTGTGAACGTTGTGGTTCTTTCCCGGGAAATATGGGCGAGCACGATGAACGTATCACATATCTTGCAAAATAGGATAAAAAATTGATCGATTAACCGCTTGACGTACGACGATGCTGTTCTCTCGACGTTACCGAAGTGGAATTTATTTAGCGAGGATGCACAAAATGGTGTATAACGAGGACAGCACAGATTCTGCACGAATCCTGCACGAATCGAAATTGCGATTCATAATGTTGTAGTTTTTTCTCGGGAAATATAAACGTGCAAGATAGACGTCTCACGTTTCAATCCAAAACAGGATGATACTATGCTTCTGATGCCGAAGAAATGATATTTATTTAGTGAGAATGTGTAAACTGGACTGTAACAAACGAAGCGCGAGAACGGCAGTGGAACCGCACGAATGAAACTGCGATAGTGGATCTAGCAATTCTTTCGCCGGAAATGTAAACGAGGAAGATCGATGTCTCCATTAAATAAGCATCCGGAAACGTCGGCGGTCGAGTCAGGCTGAATATTCAATATATCGAAAACGTTTCTGGCTCTTAATTTATTACCCAGAAGCGCGGAGGAGCGCGCGGCGCGCCCGGTTCGATCCAATACCGATAAAAAGGAACGACTAATGAAATTCAATTTCGGCGGTCTGCCGCTGCTCGATTTTCCATTAGGAAAAAATATTACGTCCGCGGCGGACATTCATCAGCCGCGCGGCGATCGCGTACACAGGGCCGCGGCGTTTTCCGTTTCCGGTCTCGGTCAGTGCGTTGCGCCGCGCGTTACATCGCTGTCCGCGTCGGCGAGTTCTTTGTAGAAGTTTCGAATTCTAACGGGGAGAGCGGATTTCCTAAAACTGTTTACCGTCGACGCGAATGCTTTCAAGTAAATAGCGGGCTACACGGAAATATACTCGGGCCCGGTTGCGAAGATTAAACGTCGCGGCTCCGTTCCGATTTCAATAAATATTTTTAACTCTTCCAAAGTCTTGGAGAACGTTGGAGAACGTCGCGTCGCGCGGTGCGAGTTTATTTGCGTTAGGAAGCGATTTTTTGTCCCCGGCGAGACGTCTTACTGTCTCTCCACCATTTCCCTCTCTCTCTCTGTGCTCGGCTATGGCGAATAAAACGACGCAAAAACACATCAAAGACAAACTTTCCTTTTAAAGAATAAAATGGAAGACGATGCTTGTCATTCTTGTAAGAAGATTCCATTTTTGCAAAGCGCTTAATGCATTTCTTCGCCGCGGCTACTGCCCGCCCTGCTTCCGGCTGCGTTCCCCCCCTTCTTTGCGGCCGGGAATCTTCGCGCTGCGGTTTTTTCGAAGGAAAACAGATCCTTTCATTTCCAAATCATTTTTCTGCTTCCTCTTTCGCCGGCGGAAACGCGGTCGCTGCGACTCGCACTTGAAATATTGGATTTGTCGGACAAACAAGCTGAATTACGGAATCGTACGCTCTTTCCTGAAGTAAAAGCAACTAAAAAATTTTGTGCGGATCTTGAAGATGTTGCTAATAATCCCCTGACACTTATATGATCTCTAAATGAAGCATTCGTTTATTAATTTATTGATTCATTTCTTAAAATGTGTTGCTTTGAAATTTACACCAGTGTCGAGTGCTTATTAGCGACATATTTGTAAATAACTCCTGTACCTTCTATTCAATTATTGTGGTAAAATTAGATGTGCCAATATTTAGAACACGCAAGGAATGAAACATAAATTAACAAACTAATTAATTCCCTATACCAATATGAGTTGAATGATTGTTGTAATATAGACTAAATCATGTAAATCTTGCACAAATTCTCGACACAATTCAGACAAAATAGTACTTTTTAAAATAAAACTAATTTTAAATAGCCTCTAAAATTTTTAAGATAAGGAAGAAAAGAGAGGCCAGAAGCAAAGAAGAAAATAGGATAAAACAAAGATAGTGCAAGAAGAAAAATTAAGTAGCGAATGAGATGAATGATTATACATCGAGTGAAAACGTCGTAAGAAATATAAAAAAGATGTGAAAATAACGTAGTAAGTATAACAAATACAGAATTGAACTGGAAGTATCTGAGCAGCTAGATTTTTAGCAAACGCCGCCGCCTGCAGAATTGTGCGCAGTTTAGAGTCCGCTTTAATATCCCGGAGCTTTCTGGGACGAGGATTGCTCTCGAGATAAAATCTCTGTGGTAATAGTCGTCGAGATTAGAGCGACCCCGCGGTGCCCACGAATTCCCCGTGACGTCGCCGATTATAAAGTATTAACTCGCGTTAATGTTTTAATGGTTAGCCGGCAGTTGGCCGAGGATCCGCTTCGGTCTCCGGCGCCGGGGCGTCCGCTAAAAATTGCCCGGTAAAAGCCCCCGTTATTGTTGCCCGGCCGAGCGTTAAAGTTCATCGGCCATACTGCAACAGTTTCGCTTCTAGAGGCGTACACCCATTTTCAACGGTTTGGAAAATGGATTCGTTGTTGCCAACCAATTTTCCCGCTCTATCCTGTGTGTACAGGTGCGCCTATCCATCCTCCCCCACCCCCCCTCCTCATCGTGTTTTTAACAAATTTTCGACACTCCGGGTCCACTCGACAGGAAAGATATTCTCCGATGGAAAACACACGGATTCGCCCAACGATAGTCTACACCGGTCAATTCCCTTTGATACGCAATCGCGCAAAGTAATTCGTCAATTCGATAAACAGTTTTTCTATTAGATGGGTACACAGTAATGAAAAACATCCTGCCGCTCGAATTCTCGCGCGATCGATCAGTCGACCGTACAAAAGATGGAGGTTCCAGAGTTTTTGAGGGTGCAAAAATAATAAAACAATTTCTATTTTGTTCATAGTATTTTTCAGGAATTTTTGTGATCATTTTTATGGGCTTGTTTTTAAACATTGTTGCTTGAAAAATAGAGAAATACTTGTGGAAGCTGTATGATAACGTAGCTGAAATGAAATCAAATATAAGTCAAATGGAATTTTCTCTTTGTTTTCAATAACTGTCGGGCAATTCAAAATAAAGTATCGACGTTGTTAAGCTCGTTTAATCTCGCTACTGTTTACGATTGCTGAAAATGCATCTAGCTATTTTAAGACCACAGGATATATTTCTGTGCCTCAGAATCATCGTTGAGAAGAATGATTAACGGAAGAAAATATTGAATATAGTCCTGAAGAACGTGCATGGACAAGTCAGTGCCCACGCCTGTGATCTAACAGTAAGGCGAGATAATTGTAGGGAGCACGATGTATTTTCGAGCGTGCGCGCGTGCTCCCAGTTCATTCCTGCGACTGCGGAACGACATGAAAGAGGAGCGTGTCATTTGCGTGAACACTGATTATCGCGGGCGACAAACGGTGCCTCGGCTCGGTCTCGGTAATAGTCCATCGATTCCCTTCGGCGCGTTTCTCCGTCGGGTTCGGGAATTTATTTCGAAGCCGGTGTTTCAAACAGTCCGATTTCCACAGTTAGTTTACGTCGGAATAAATTCACTGATACGAAACAACGGGGGTCGGAGCGTTCCCGTCGAACGGCCGCGTGAAATATCACAAATCAAAGTTGCACGGGCGCGGCGGTGCCGTTCGGGGATGGAGAAACCGGGAAGAGGAAGAGGAGAGGCGGAGGAGAGGAGGGTTGTACGCAGTTCATCCAGCGCCGAAGTATTCCCATATTTTCAGCTCGGAAACTTTCGGTTAGCCAGATTCCGATTTCCAGCCGGGCGATTCGTCTATTTCTCGACGCCATCTCGTCCGAGCGATCTTTGCAGTAAACGACTCCTCCTCGCAGTAGATTAATCGCCGGCCAACCCGGTTCGAGAAAAGGAACATCGATAAAGCTCTCAAGGATACCAGTAGGCCAGCGGAGGAGGCAATTATCCTGGTATCGAGCGTAGTCCTTCCGCGGCTGATTGTACGCGGCCCTACCAAGATTTACAACGCTTAAATCACTGGCCGCGGAGAAAGTTGCGCAGAGGGAAAGAGAAAGAGAGACGGAGAGCAAAAAAGCTAGCCCGGGGGCTCTCTGTCAGACCTCGAGAGAAGGAGCACCGGGAACGAGAGAGCAAGACGGGAGAACAGTCGGGGAAAGACGCAGGCGATCGTCTTTCGTTCCCAGCAATTTTCCGGCCGAGGCCGGGCGTGGGCGTTCCGAACGGTTCGTAGGTGCCGTTTCCCTTCGACCGGATTCCCAGTTTGCAAATATGAATTCCCGCTTTCGTCTACCCTCTTTTCCTCGACCGACAAACCCGGGAAGTGCTCCGCCAGGGCATCGAACGTTTATCACCATCGCTTGCGCCGAGCGATACCGGCGCTACCGCACATAAGTCAGGATGATTAACACGCGAGGCGTGCGTGACTGGCTCTGAGCGACTCGAATTTATTCACTGCCTCCCTACCCCTCGCACACCCCCCTCGGACCACCCACTTTCTGTTCCTCTTCCTGCTCTTGTTAATCCGCCATCTTCGAGCTGTCGGCCTCCTCTTCCTTCTTCGCCACCCCCCTGTGCCCCCGCTCTTCTTCTTCTTCTTCGCGGCACTTGCGACGCTTCTCCCACTTTTCTCTTCTATCCTGCTCCTTTCTTTTACGACCTTCCATACGCCGACACCGTCGAGCAGTTAAGGTCATGAAGTTTAAATTGCCACGTGCTCGCCGCCTCGCCGGCCAATTAAAGCCTCCAGAACCGGAGAAGGTTCATGGACGACGATCGTTTTCCATGGAACCGTCGGAGGGTCCTGATCAAGCGCGGACCCTACCTGGAATTGGATCGATCTCGGGATTTTTAAGAAACTTTTGAAATGTCTGATCACGGCATGGTTCTTTTTTTTTTTTATTGAAAGCTTAATTGAAACTCCCCACAGAGGGTTATAAAGCTATACATTAGTAATATATGTACATCTTACGGTTAAGCATTAATAATGTAGGAACCGTAGAACACATTAGATATATAACACATAAGTACATAACTTTAAATCTTTAAATTACATTGCTTGAAAAAATTGAAAAGAAAGTAACATGCCTGAATATTCGGTTCATAAAGTAACGATCTGATATTTAAGGGTGGAAACAATTTGAGCTTCCTTAATGTTTTTCTTCCTAACAAGGTACATTGCCAAATGATATGGTTAAGATGGTGGCATGGTTATTCGGTGGAAAGTTTGTACTGCGAAGAAAAAGACCGTGGACTAACGCACTTCATTGTAAAATTGAAATTCAATCCTATTTTCATTTGTTTGTGTTGTCCAGGCTATTCCTGCTTTCTATGTCCGACGAATTAAATGACAATGAACAACTTCTTGTAGGAGCGTTCTGAAAGAAATCATAAAAGAATACATAAAATCATAATACACCCAAAGGGTACTATAAAATCAAGTAGATCAGGTTAACTTATTGACTGACGATAAAAGCTACCCGTAGCTCTTGAAAAATTGATTAAGAAATATCCTCAGGATTCGATTATCCGTTGACAAAAGAACATTAAATAACCATCAGCTTTTATTGCTGAAATGTTAATTCTGTAAAAAGAAGAAACATTTAACGATCTTCAAGAGAACATTGTGTTCTAAACTGTAACAGTCCACAGCCAGTTATTAAATTCCTGAAGTGCTGAAAGGGTATAGCCGGATTTTTGGTCACACTATTCGAAAGGATTCTCAAAGAAACCTATACATAGGTAAAGAGTAATCGAAAAAATTGATTTCGATTTTTTTAAACGACGATACAATTTATAACAAATTTTGAACCAATCTAAGAACGAGGGTTTCAACGATATCAGATTACTAAATTTTTATAAAACTAGTATCTTCAAAACTTCAATATATTGTATAATCGGCAATTTTATGCTTCCAGATTTTTTAAAAATCGATTTTGAAACCAAAAATTCTGAAATAATTCACCGTTATGTGTGCTATTAGGTAGAATATTCATAAATTTCTTCGTAATTTTTTGTTCAGCCGGACAAACGAAACAAAGCATAAAACAGTTCTCACCCTATAATTACCCTTGCGGTAAGGGTACCGATCTGAAACTTGCCACCGGGAGGTTTCTTCGGGAGCCCCATCGAATGGTGCGAGCAAAAATCAATTTGGTTTAGGAGCGCTTTCGATCATGTTATCCGGCTATACCTTCTCAACCATCGATGAATACGTTGTATCTACCGAGCTACACTTCAATTAAAATTTCCAATAAAAGTTTGCATTCGTTTTCGGGGAGGAGGCTAATATTTTTCTTTCTAACGAGCACAACAATCGAAAAATCCATTAACAGACATCCAGTGTCCGATGTGTTAACAGACATTCGGTTCGCAGAACGCGTTTAAGCGCCGGGATTAGTGTCCCCGATCATTTGAAACGATTCCGTGGCGAAACGAGCGCAGACCGACGGTTGCCAAGACAAATCCGTGTCATCAAAAAATTGTTCCCCGAATTCGTGACAAAGGAGGACCGCGCGGGGGGGCAGGGGGTTGGGAGAAGGGAAGGGGCTTGAAAATGGTTTAATCGAGCGACGCGCGAGCACAGAGGAGGATTCTAATTCCCGCACAAAGCAGCGGACGAATCGGTCGGCTTGAATTCCCAGGAATAAATCGGTTCGCCTCTCTAAGCCCGCGTATTGGCGGTGTTTTCTCGGGAAATGAAATCTCGTTCATAAAGCCGATTCCTCGGCCACCGAGAGCGGCCCACTCTCCGCTGCCGCTGGATATGGAATTTTTTTCGACGGCCATTTCGATAACCGTTAATGGCGCGAGTCGCTTCGTGCGCACTATTCCCGGTTTTCATGGCGTTCCGGGACGCCCGGATGCAGGGACACGATAATTTCTTGAGGAAACGCTCGTTGTCCGCGGGCACGATCGCCGCGTGTACGTTTCTGGCCGTTCGAATGACGTTCTCCTTGCGTTTTCAAACCATTTTGGGAGTTTGCGATGACGGAATTGCGGCGGCAGAGTTTTTATCGCTAATAAAAAATTGTAGCGTCGTTAAAAAGCAACGGAAGTTTCTGGAAAGCGTGAAAGGGAAGCGTTAATCGTTTCGAGCGTCGTACGAAAGTATTTGATGGCGGGTGATAGTCGCAGCTTACGAGAAAATAGAACCCGGTGGAATGTGGTGTTACGGTCATCATTTCCAGGAAAATTCGAACAAAAAAGATCGTAACAAAATATTTTTTACCGGTAGAATCGTCAGCTGCCCGACTGAAGCCTGTCCTCTTCTATTTTCTCTGTGCCAAAGAATAACCCGCTCTGCTCGCCTGACTAAAGGATATCACGTTCTACTTGTCCGTCCGCAATGCATCTCAATTTAGTTGCCTGACCACGGAATATCCTATACTACTTTGTCTTGTCTGCTCGATCGGGTCCGTATTATCGTAGAGTCCTGTAAAATCTACAGCACCACCGAACGTGCAGAGGCATTTACATTTCGCAGGAGCGGAGCAGGAACGAAAATATTGATAGATTAAACAGACGTGGTTATTTTCAGTGGATTTTCATTTTATTAAATCGCGACGACGTTAATACGTGTCGTTCCGCCTGCTTCGAGGAGAACATACATCGTCCATTTCTACACCGGGTCGTAACTCAACGGAAGTTGCGCACTCCTCGAGGAAAACGCCTGCACAGCAGCAGCAGCAGCAGCCGCGACGTTGGTGGCAGGCAGTAGCAGCTTTCCAAAAAGAAAGGAGCGCGCAATAAAGTTTTGATGAAGTTCGCGCGGCAAGCTCGTCGCTTTATCATCGCGAACGGCCCGGGCGGCTTCATCGTTCCCGTTACAATGCAGAAAATCCTTGCCCCGCGGCGTACACGCATAAATGTCGCGCAAAGGGCCCATAAATGCACGTTGCGGACACGTGCGCGGAAAGGTATCGCGCGTATGCTCGCGATTCGCGTACTCGTCGCGGTTCGTTCGGCCGCCACAAAAAAAAAAAAAAAAGAAAATAATCAACGAAACGATCGTCCGTTTTTCAGTTTTCTCTTTTTTCTGTTATTTCCATCGCCTGCCACGATCTTGCCACGTTTATTATGCTCGTTATTTTCGCCCTAATTGACCGAGATTCGAAGCCATTGAAATTCAATGGCCATCAGCCGGTACGCGTGCATGCGCGACCACCGAACCGGATGATCGCTCGGCATCGTGAAAACGCGACTCGTAGAGGCCCCGATTATAAAACTGTAGTTATCAGGCGCGTAAAGTGTCTGTGTGCGCCATTAATTAGAAGGTTTCCGCGCGGATGCACGATCCTGCTTGAGCCAGTCGACGAGAACGAATGAAACAAGCGTGTCCGTCTGTCGGGTTGCATTTCCGTAAGCTGGAACAGTTTTCTTAACGCGGATGAAGAATTAAGACCTTGCCGTGTAGTATTCGAGCACACTTTTTGTGAAAATCGACAGCTAAAGGTGATACAGTGATTTCTCTATATATGTCGCCAAGGCCTGGATGCTAAACGTCGCGGAATATGTCTTCTGAACAATACACCACGCTGACAAGACCCGTGTTGTTGACATACATCGAGAATTAACTGTAGACTGCCGATTTTATGCGTTTATGGCAAAAATGAGTATAAATGAAAGTTAAGAGAGTAAAAAAATTGAAAGAATTTTGTAATATCGATGTAATATTTTCTTTATAGAAGTAGTATTATTTTGTCTAAAGATCCGCAATCTAGATGTATGTAGTAGTATAATTGTCTGTTGCAGTATCAAATTGTTTACTACTCAGAAAGCTCTAGTAGTACAATATTACTACTAGAGTATTTTTTTGATATTTCATTTAGAATTAAAACATAGAGTTTTAAACATTGATTTATATATATTACTGTACCATGCCACAGTCTGTTCTATTATATAGTTCTTTTGATCATATGCGTAGCTGCTCTACTTCGTTTACCACCTGTTGTCCTATTTTATATCTGGCCTCTTCTTTTACTTTGTCTCGGTATACTATTTTCCTTTACCCTGCCACGCATTTTCTTATTTTACTTTATCCCATCAGGACCTGCACTATTGTTCTTTGTCCTCTCGCAAACTGCACTACTTTACTTCGCCTGTTCATCAACTGTTGTATTCTATTTTGTATTCTTATACGGTGCACTCTTCTACTTGGTCTGGCTACAGACCGCTGTAGTTTACTTTGTTCACATCGACTACATTATTCTACTTTATATGCCTATAGATTGCAATGTCTGTGTATTGGCGCCACTACTCTACTTCGTTGGATTATAGACTATACCGTTCTATTTCGTCTGGTTGTAAGCAGCATTATTTTATTTCGTGTGGACGTATAATACACTATTTAATATTGTCGGACCATAGACTGATGAACATTTCCATTTCTGTGATCACTGGCTACCATATTCTACTTTTTCTAACTTCAAGATATACTATTTTACTTTATTCGAACAAAAGGAATCTACTGCGTCTACTTTCTAACCATGATTATCTACCATCGACAAAGTTCCGTAAAATCATAAATAATATTAACCTTCCGTTACACGCACTCCTACTGTCTACATAGCTGGTTACATGGAACTTTGTATCGCTCCAACATAAATAAAGTTTTATTCCATAAAATAATAACTACTTTAAAATAAATATTTGCCGAGGCTTTGTTTTAGTTGGAAACACTGAATTTAATGTTTTTAGTGATTAAAAATTAAATCGTGTGATCACAACGACGTCGCCCGAACGGTATTCATTTTTCTGATATACTGAGGTAGCGGATCCGCCGGCAGCGCGCCTTTCAATGGAAAGTCAAAGGTAGCTGGGACGAGGACGCGTCATAATCGCAATCGAATTCCGCGGTTATCTACGACAGGCACGTACGATCTGAGCGGGTCGTCCTACCGCGGAATATCTGCCTGGTATTTGCTTAATGCATAAGCAATTTCCGTGTCGGAGGCGGCACAGACAGCTTCCTATAATAACCCACTTACCGAGGCGAGGATGAACTATTGTCGTTTCTCGGGCAACTCGATTTCGAGTCGTCTCGGGGGCTCGTCGCGATCGCGAACCACTCACCGGGATGTTCCGTCGCGTAAAAACCTCGGCGGGACGCGAAAACGAGGAAACTCTTGGGTGGAAATTCGCGCGACAGAGCTCCTAGCCGTGGCCTCCGAGGAATCGCGTCGGACAATACATTCCCGGGCACCTTTGAAGGTGTACGCCGGAAGTGGGAGATATTAGGCCGCATACCGCGGCTGCGGATTTACAATGAAGTTTGATTGGCATTTGACTGTAGTTCGATTCATAATGGCCTGGCTCCCCGTATTATCGGATTTGTAAAGCGACGAGCACAATCCGACCTCGAAGACGGCTTATCTACGCAGTTTGCGTGGGAATCCGGCGACGATTCGTGCGCCGACGACTCGCTTTAATGAAATTTGTATCGACAATTTGCTGGGACGCCGCTCTCTGATCGGTTACGCGGCCATGGTGCTCCGCACAGTCGCTCCGGCTTATTAACTCGAGGAAATTAGGTGCTCCGTGATTGCGATTCCACTGCGAACCTCTGCGGAAGAATAACGAGAATCTATTCTCCTCCAGCTCGTTTCTCGATTGCACGATGAAACGAAAGATTCGCGTGTTTAAAAATGTGAGTTCATGAAACGCAAGAGTGTGTCGACATTACAAAAATTTTCAAACACCGTCGCATCTCTCATTTAATTTCTGTTTCTCACAATCCACCGAGGAAACGCTCCTCTCGCATACACATACATCCACTGTTGATAAATTATTTATTTTATGGAATATTGGTACGTATGCGAAATGTCGCTCGACAATCGCAGCACGAACCACGATTTTATTTTTCAGCAGAGCCAATGTCCGACGGTAAATGTAGGTTGACGAGTGCTAAGAGTATTACTCGAAAATATAAATTAAATTATGAAATATGGACCAGCGATTTATAATTTATGTACGCTGATTAAACAGTGGGCGGTCGGTATTTTTGTTAGAAATACTTCATTATTCGATAATACGATTATTCCATGCGAGCGAAAATGGAGCGTGGGAAAACGCCGACATTGCTGCAGCCGATTTGTTTATTTTTCTTCTCTTTTTTTTTTGCCCCCCTTCTCGGGGCCCGAAATACTGCAATATTCGAACGCAATTCTCTATAATTGCTTGGAATTATTTACGGCGGAAACCCTGAATGCCCAGAAGAACTTGCAGATTTTTCGCTCGGTCAAAATTATTCGACGATTTGTTATCGCCCCGCCCACACACGCGTTGCCCGCCCCGCCGTCAAATTCTTCCATTTACCCGAAGCATTTCGCTTCGAAAACATTTCAAATTATTTAACTCATTTAATTGACAGGCAACTTCTGCCCGGGCTGGCGGACCTACTATTTTCAACAGTAATTCAGCTTTTCAATTAATAAATGCTGAGACAGCAGCTGCACGGCAAATATATGCACATACGTGTGTGTGTGTATATGTGCGCATATAACTTCAAAACTTTTCGCATTTCCGATATGAACGTTCCTCGCGAAAACCGGACACGGACCACGAGAATGTGCATTCCGTGCTGCATTTTGCTCGCTTTGATGTTTTCTGCATAAGAGATAAACACACGACCTCATCGGAAACGCCACTCTTACATTCACATTATCAGATATAATCCTACCCCTGCCAATCTCCCAATCGCTGCAACGAAATTAATTTGCGCGATTGCAAACTTGAGTCGAGGAGCATCGACGAAATTAATCAAATAACTTCTGACAGACCATTTTACAAACTACTCAGATATTTATGTAACTCCTACTCTCTCCAATACTTATCTAATTAAAATCTTCATCGTGTTAATTCTTTCTGGACGGCTGCCACTTGTATGCCAGTAAACAGATGATTATTCTCGAATGATATCCAACAAGTTTTTATTAAACGCAATATCTCTTCTTTCTTGTTTTATCTCTTACAAGATAAATGATTAAGTGTGTATGAACTGCTCGTAATAATCATTCGGTGAATGTTAACCCTCGGATAATGGAATTTTTGTCCATATTTTAACCCAGAGTTTCAAACCTAAATTTGAATATTCTAGTGGCGAATTTTAATCGCGTGTCACTCGATGTAATTTTAGTGAGAAGAACAACATTAATTCAACAAAGAAGTAACTTGAATAACATGCAAAAAAGAATTGATGTTCATCGATTTGAACGGATCTATCCAAGGCAACTATGAAGTCGTCAAAATTATCCGCCTTGCGAGGGCTAGTTGTTAAACATCCAGCATGGACAGATTTAAAAAACGAAAGTAGAAATTATCGTCAGTTCAGTCATTCGGCTTATAGCCTAAACAGTTGAAACGTTGAAACGTGAATTGAAACGACGGGAAGGGTTCTTTGACGCAGACGGCATCACCTCTGCGAGCAAACGAGCTCGCAATAACGCCCGCCGATTAGAGTCACGGTGCGCCACCCCCGCCCTACCCCTAATGTATGGATCGTCAATTACACGTAAATCTGGATTAGCGATTCAGCAAAACAACCGTGCCGTCCGCAATACCGTGGCCGGCAATAAATAACGCGACAGCGGGAAGTCCGGTCGGACATCATCAGCAACACCTGAACACGCAACGTCCGATCGGTTCTGGCCAGCTTGCATTACCGAGGCGCGTCGCGGGGCTCGCGCCATTCCGCGCCATTCCGCTCAGCTCCACTCCCGGTCGCGATCCAATGAATCCGGATTATTCCGCGAACGCGAGAGAGAATGAAAGCAATAGAGAGAGAGAGAGAGGGGGGAGTGCGGATTCTTTCAGAGCGTGGAGGAGGCACGGTGTATCTCATCAAGGATCGCTTTCACGGGTCGTTGCGTTTCATAAATTGGCCGTCGAAACATTGGCATCGGAACCGTGACGATCCGCGGACTGTGTTGCGCCGGCCCACGGGACAGACCGATCCGCTCCGCCCGTTTCCTGCCGAACAGAGACGATAAAAGTCCGGCGACGGTGAAAGAGGAGCGACGCACAGGTGCAACGGAGACGGAAGGAGTAAAGGGGAAAGAGAACGGCCGCCGGATAGAGCGAATAAGAAGCGTAAAGCAACGATGAGCCGTCGTAATCATCGGCACTCTTTACATATGAAACCCGAGCGACTATCTATCCCAACGGGTGTTCATAACGCATGGGTAGCTCATCAGGTAAATGTACGATCGATATTGCGCGGCGAGCGCGGGGAATTGCAACTGCTATCTAATAACCCTGCAAATATCGTATCTTAACCTCCCATCCTACCGAACTCTGCGCATCTCTCTCTCTCTCTCTCTCTCTCTCTCTTTCTCTTTCTCTCTCGCCGTGTGCACGACCAAACGAACGCGACCATCGTGTTTGTTCGGCCGACGTGACTCGCGCATAAAGCCTCCCATAGTTCGGGCACCGATACCAAATCGATAATCAATGAATCGACAGCCGGAATGACATCGTCGATGTTATATTCCGCTCTCGATCCCTTCGACGTTCTGGTGTTGAACGGCGTAAATTGATAGCGCACCGGCCATCCGCGGACCGCGCAGATTACTTTCATCTCGGCCTAGAGCCGCCGCTAAACATTTTTCGAGCTCGACTGACTTTCTTTATCAATCCGCGTAACCGACTCCGGCTCCAGCTGGTTCTTCCTTCGAACTCCTTCGAACAGTGAATCGCTCTAATTCGGATTAGATGATCGGTCGTGAAATAGTTAAAAGCTTTGTGATCGGTTGCTAAATGTTTCTTCACGTTCTTTCCGCAACAGCTCGGGAAATTCAACTGCTCCGATCGTCTATTGTTCAGATAGCTAAATATCTTTGAGATATGTTTCTTTATGGATCCGTATAATTGTCGCATAATTGTCTAGATTGTTCTACCTTCAACAGCACTGAAAAGTGGATTGTTCCGATCCGCGCTGAGGATTGCTACGTTCTTGTGACCCCTTTGAAAGTTTCACGTCGGCTCGGTTTCCGCGGCCCATTGTCGTGCTAATTAGTTTTTTCTCCAAGTATTCGAAAGAATAACGGATCCGATGTCAAGGAAGATGATAGTTAAAGCCTGGCACATTCGACGGAATATCGTGCACGGATGCGTTATTAACTGTCTTTAAGACAGTTCCAGTCGCGACGCTTATTGTCGCACACCAGTTGCACTGGACTTCTTGGATTTGCATTTCAATGCATGCCACTTTATGCAGATTCGATTCGGTTGATGTACGCTCTCTTCCAGCAACGGGGACGAGGAAGAAGCGCCGCGCGATAAGTCTATTAAAAAGTTAATGAAAGAAGATCGCGGAAGACGGTTAATGGAACTCTCGGATTTCGCTGCGATACCGTCAACGGGGTTCCATATGTTTGGAAGGAAGCAAATTTTAAAAAACACGTGAAACATTGAAATCATCGGAGGCAGAAATAAACTGCTTGGCTCCCGTTTCTTGGAATAGGAACAACCAATTTTTAATTTCCAAAGAAATTTACAGAGATCGTTGAAGTTGTCGGTTTGAAGAGCACAAAAATCATTATAAAACGTATATGCGGAGCAATACGCGACTCTTTTGAAATTCGTGTTTGTAACACTTCACGCGACTTACACATTTTTCGAAAAGACTAACGAGAAACGAAAGAGTCCAAAGGATCCATGAGAATCGTTTGCTATTGCAGTGTCAAAATCGGACAAGCAGAAAATCCGAGGTAGAATCTCTCGGTCGCTTGTCCTTGATGAATCCGATTTAATTGAAAAAAATGAGCACTCGTCCCTCAACGATCTACAATATCAACGTCACCCAGTTTTATCGAATCGAACTTCCACTTGATATGATAAAAAAAGAGAGAGAGAGAGAGAGAGAGAGAAAATGATGGAGCGGTGGGGGAGGGGAGAGGAAGAGTGATCTGCTTGGCTCGCGACACCGCGCATTACCGCCATTACCGAGACGTATCGAATGGCGGCTAACGAAGAAACGTTAATTAACGCGAACGGGGTTCGCCAGGCCGCGAAGCATTACGTTCGACGGCCACTGATTCGTTAATTTTAATTGTAATTTAATAACTGGGACGCTTGACGGTGCTACTTCCTCATCGATTATTCCGATCGAAGTGAAACACCGGCGTGTACGGAAGCGAGAGATCGAACGAGAACGAGCGAGAGGTGAACGAATCGTCCATTTGCACGACGGGTTTTTCCCGCGGACCTACCACACGGAGAAACGAAGGTTGTAATTTCCCATCGACGAATGGTGTACCCGCGGCCTCTGATACGCGGCAACCGGAAACGTAATCAATGAATGGGTAAGTTTCGAATGGGCGACAGCCGAGCCGGGCAACGCTGGCCCCTCTCTCTCTCTCTCTCTCTCTCTCTCTACCCTTCCCCTCACTCTCCCTCGTTCTCCCTCTCTCTTACTCGGTCTCCTCGCAATAACAATCGCTGTCATCGTGTTATCTGCGCCTGGGCATTATCCCGCGGTAATCACAGTCACGGCTATAGCATAATTTCATGCCACGGGGTAAACCACTCTGCTGCGATGTGCATTACCGGCGTTGCTTCGCCGATGATAATTTTACAAATGGAACTTTTCCACGGTAATATGCTAATAACATTTCAAACCATGTTCCAGAAGTTGCTCTTTTCATTTTCATAATCCATCGAGGCTCCTGCTTTAGAGAATAGTTAATGGGCTTCCGACGTTGATCAGCCCTTTCAAGTTCTTCAATATTCATGGGAAAACATGGAATACAATGTTTACTCGATACACGTCGAAAACACTATTCTTTAGGAGATACTATTCTTTGCTCCACGCGACCTTACACTCCTCGGCGACCGACATCTCTCGACCTTCTTGGCCCCTTGTGGGATATACACCGCGGCAGTGGGACTTTTATCGGCTAGGCAGTTGGGACATATATAGAGTACACACGGTCGTAAAGTCGTATATAATGATTGTTCTTCGAATTTGTTGACTCTTTGAGATGCATCATATTAAATATTAGATCGTTTGAAGTCAAATATCTTTTGATATTGTGAGACCAAATTTTCCAAATGAAGTAGTAATACTTTAATTGAGAACATTAAATTAAAGACGATGGAGTTGGCAGACCAGTGATCAACTAATACCTCAGGGTCAAACATTCGTATTCAAATTTTACATTGAAAGGGTCAAAATTTGGGGAAAGTTGTAGATGGAGGATTAAACTGAACGTCAAGTGTCTATTTTTGAACTCGTACGATCCTCGTCTCTAGGGAGTTTCAAGGACACACTGAATATTCAAGGACACACTCAAACCCGCAAGGAAATTTCGAGGTCTTAAAAATTCAGGATTAATTCCGATGAAGCGTTCGCGTGATCTCAACTTCGCCGGACCGTGTAATTAAATGGAAGACAGTGTCGCGTACTTTAGAGCGGTAGCCAGTAAAATCCACGATGATAGTTTCGACCAACGGTTTACGACGGCGGGAAGTTCATTATGGCGGCCGATGAAACCGCTTCACATATGCTGGGACGTCAGAGTCTGGTCCCGGGAGGGGTTCGCAGGACGAGAGCCTGATGTCCACCCAGCCAACGATTGCCGTGGCCAACACATTTCCCGGTACGCACGTTATGATATCGCTATATTATGCTAATTACTCGGTGCCGACTCACGGTCAATGGTGCATACTAATGGCCATAGTCGCGCAACGAGGTGCCGTTACGATTGATCAAAGCTGCTTTGGTTATGCTAATTCCGCTCAAGCTGGCATACGCGCGGCCGTAAGGGCGAGACGGAGAGGGACACGAAAGCCCGGAGAACGAGGGAAGGGCGAGACGGGGGTGGAAAGATAAGGGGAACATCAAAGAACCGTGAAAACTTTTCCTTTTAGACGGTCGGAGATCATTCTTTCGCGTTGACAGTCGCTGATACGGGCCAAGAGTGAGTTGCGGGACCAATGAACGTTCACTCTGGTTTCCGGAATGGGATTGGCTTTTTTTCCACGATTATCGAGATTATGAAGACACTTCTGGAGGAACGCATATAGGAAATGATTGAATACAATTCGTTACTCCAGTACGCGTCAATGATCATTTCTTTAAGACAATAAACATAAACAGACACGTACTTCTAAGGGTGAAAAATTGTTGGACAATTGTTAGTGAAAATTGTTATCCACGTTTCGAAGTTAAAACTTTATAAATGTCTCGTATTTTTATAATCTAAGACTTAAAAAATCTGAGGTACAGTCTTAGTGAATACAGTTGAAAAATTGCAGAGATAATAATGAAATTTTGACATGAAACGAGTTATCTCGCGACCAACCGCGAGATAACTCGTCCGTAGTACAACGTAAGCGAAATTGCGTCGCGAAATAACTCGTCTGTGCCACAGCGCAACGACATTGCGTCCCGAGATAAATCGTCCGTGGTTATCGTACGCACGGTATTTCGTCGCGAGATAACTCGTCCGTCGTCGCGAAGTGGTTAACGATGACGCTCTTGAGATGAGTACGTTAAGACTTGAGCTTTTTTAAAGACATTCACGATCAAGCAACGTTCAAATTCAAGCAACGCGTCAACGAGTCTCCTAACGGAAACAGCTCGGAAGAACAGCACGATCCAAACAATTTAGCAATTCTCACACAACAAACCGCCAAATTCATTCTCCACGGAGGTCCCGTCGCAAAGGAGCATCAACGACTCCAACAGAATGAAACGAATCGACGATTGCCTAAAAGCGAGCACAATCCCGTCGCACGCTAGCAAAAGGAGGCGAAAAAGCTTCATGAAAACCGAAGGGAAGACGTCCCGTGGAAGGCTCCATTGAGCCCGGGCATCGTCGCAGCATGAATTTTTAATTAGCGTAATACTCGCCGGCAGCGTAATAATTAATAAGTCGTGTAGGTCGGTAGGGTGCTCAATGAGCGCGGCGTCACCCGGAGTCATTACCGGCTAATTGAAAATGACGATTACAACGAAGCGAAGCCACTCAAGTCGAAACAATGCGGCGCGGACGTTTCGCTCGGCGGCTTCCCCCGTTCGCGTGGCACGCGCGTTGGCGTCGCGACGCGCTTGCGACCCTTCTCCCCGATGCTCGGTGTCGCTCGTGCCGTATTCTTTTTCGATCCTTTTCGCGAGGCGAAGGAGAGGAGAGCGGAGCGAAGGAGAGGAGGCGAGCGGAGCTGGTCGGTCGCAAAAGCGGCGCGGAGCGGTGTAGGGGAGGGGGAGAGAGGATATCGCGGCGCCCATCGTCCCAGAGGACAAAAACCGGGGGCCAACAATGCGCGTTGTCGTCCGTGATGCGAGAGGCCCGACTAAACTGAACGAGAACCCCGTCGTCGTCGTCGTCGTCGGCCTAAACGCCGTCTCTTCGTCTCTTCGAGGGACGACGATGGAAGAAAACGCGTTCACGATTCGACGCGTGGCCCCTTTTCCTTTCACGCGACGGCACAAAAGTGTACGCGCACACGTCGGAGATCACCGGTGAGCAGCCTCCATTAAACGTTCGCATGATGAGACCGGGAACGAGGCGCGTCTCCGAACGGGAACGGTGGCGTTATATGAATAAATTTCGAGCGGAGCCGGCTGGATTAGAGGCAGATTGGCCTCCGGGACATTCCCGGCTGATCCTGCGATTCCGTAATTTGAGAAAATTCACGGGACCAACCCCCCGTTCCTCCTCTGCTATGCCCGCGACTCTGGTCCAGCTCTGCTCCGATCCGCTTCGCTCTGCTCGGCTGCTACGCTTGGATCGATGGCTGCTCTTACCAGGGATTTCTCCTGGCCAGGATAGCTATCGTATACCCAACGGTCGGACGTAATCGCGTTTACGGTCGAGGCTGGAGTTCGCGGAATCGGGCGGTAAATATTTGAAACGACCCGTCATTAGGCATTAGCTAAACTCCGCCGGGCCGGGCCGGGCCGGGCCGCTCTTAAGCTTCCGGTTTTCGGCCGGAGGAAATCCCAGCCTTGCGAACCCCGAACGAACACCGTACATCCTGTTGGTAGGGGCGCACGTGCGCCCAAGTGGTCAACGATACTAATGTTACACGGGCCCGTTTAAGGGGAGAGTTACACGTCGAGAAGTCAATATCCCGACCGTCCCTCGAATAACTTCTCGCAAAATTGTTGTGCCCTCTTAACGGGATGAGTTTAAAATCCCCCTGCCCCCCCCCCTCCCCACCGTGTTTACAGATTTAACCCGCCCTATCCCATAACGCTTCGACGCTCTTAGCCACGGAATTCGCGTACACGGAAATTACATCTACTGGATGATGGCCTGGGATCACCGGTCTTGAAGGTGAGTCTCGGTTCTGCTTATTATGTCGTTTGCATCTGGCATTAATCCTTTATTAACTTGCAGCGACCATGGTGCGTGGGAACGTGGAATTTTCGGACGCGGAAATTCCATCCTCCTCAAGTGCGCACCATGGGAGGTCGCGTTGAGGTCATTTTAGTGACGATTGCCAGAACCTCGGCCCGACCGTCGCAGTACCCTTAGGAGTGAAGTCCCCGGATGCAGTTGTTTTGGGGGAGGAAATTTTCTCCATGCCCTTGCGGGGGTGGAGAACCCTTATTTCAACGGTTTTCGGGGACCTTATTAAAGCGTTCTCAGAAAGCAGAAAAAGCTACGACTGTTCGGCATTGACACAACGCGTTACGTTTTCCGACCTGTCGATTCCGCGTGTCTCTGTAGGGTTTTCTCATCAACACCTTCGTTGCATTATGTTTTGCATAATATATAACAGTTCGCGTGGTAACACTTCGCTATTTACTCTACCTAACCTAAAAACTTACATACCCTTTTTCTTCATGAACACAGCATCAGAATCGAGAATTACGTGCGCTGTAATTTAATTTTCAAAATTTCCCAGTTCCCTGAGCAATGGATAATGATCAATAACTGATGGATTAAGATCAATTAACAGTCATAATTTCGTCCGTTATTCCCGGTAACTGCAGTTCTACGATGGCAAACGAAAAAACTTACATACGCTTTTTCTTCATGAACACAGCATCAGAATCGGGTATTACGTGAACTGTAATTTAATTTTCAAAATTTCCCAGTTCCCTGAGCCATGGATAATGATCAATAACTGATGGATTAAGAGCAATGACTACTCACAATTTCCTCTGTTATTCCGGGTAACTGCAGTTCTACGATGGCAAACGAAAAAACTTACATACGCTTTGTCTTCGTGAACACAGCATCAGAATCGAGTATTACGTGCGCTGTAATTTAATTTTCAAAATTTCCCAGTTCCCTGAACAATGGATAATGATCAATAACTGATGGATTAAGATCAATTAACAGTCATAATTTCGTCCGTTATTCCCGGTAACTGCAGTTCTACGATGGCAAACGAATGCGTTTCGGTGGAGGACGGATCGCGTGCGCGTTCCCTTATCTCGACATTCCTCGCACAGACGAGGAAGAAGAATGCGGATTGACGAAACAGAGGTATAGAAGGATGGTCTAAGAGACGAGCACGAGGAGACAGAGAGGGGGTGGGAGGGAGAAAGAAGTAAGAGCGAGAAAATAGCCAAGAGGAGGAAGAAGGGAGACGGAGAAAGGGAGAAAGGGCCGAGGGTTAGACAGTTCTTGCACTGTCAATAACACTCCCCCGGGGCGTGATAGATTGGCCCACCCTTACTATCCAGTCACCATTTATCTACTTTTTGTCCCACACTTTCGTTTCGTGGCCACCGTAGCTATCGGCCGGGAGTGTTTACCGTCGTGGGAAAGGGAGAACCTACTGGTGCACCTCTCTCACCCCCATCCGATTCTTCTTATTTCCTCGACGTCCACCGAAATCTCTGAGCTGATCCGCCTTAGTCCACCAAAAGGATCAACGAGACTCCATTTATGTGGAACCGTGACCGTCCTATGATTATACGACGATTCTCTCTCCGAACAAATTTTTGGTGATTGCACGTTTGCGTGCCTCGGACGTGAACTTTGCATCAGTTGAATAATATTATGATAAAATCGTTCACCCGGATGCATGATTTGGAAACAGGAGCTGCGGTCATTTTTCTTGTAGCACACACCTGACACAATGGTTAACGTTCTGAACGACAGAGAATTCTCGATATATGTCAATAACCCCGGTCTTGTCAGTGTCGTGCATCATCCAGGAGATACTCCTCGGCGTCCGAGACCTCGGACTTATTTCTGCCTTGATTAAAGTGACCTTGAAATTACAGTATTCTGCCTTGTTCTGCACGAACAGTAGGAAATACTCTCTTGATGGAAATACTGTCTGTTTTGTGAATTTAATTGTGCATAGAAGGGGAGCATCTCAAAGAAAAATCTCCAAACTATTCCTAATCGTGAAATTATTCTTCAGAAGATTATTGTAAGAACATTTTCGTCTGATTCTGACTGACACAACTGAAACTATTGTGAAATACGTACGTCATTAAAATCGGAAACAGTTCCATTTTATGTTTCATTCAATGCAATCAACTATTCTCTTTTTAACTCTGCACTAAAAATAATAAATTTTCTCAGTATCGCAAAAACAGAAGTGCAACTAGCCTGTTCGTTGCTCCGATTTAATCAGCGTTTACACAGTTCGAAAACGGTCCTGCAGATGGCGGTTGTTATGCGATTAAAATAGACGCAAACAAGTGAAGTACAGAAGACAAAAACTTTAAGAGATTTCGCGTATAAATGCAATAATTGACTCGTAGTCAAAGTTCGAGCCGAATACAAGGATCGAGGGGAATGAGGTTTGGAAGTTCGCATAAACGTCCGCAATGGAGCGTTCCCGTTGGTCCATGACTGAAACGGCGACACGTGGTCGGCGCCGCCGGGCCGAAAGTAGTTCACCAAAAAATTTGATTCGGCTGACGCCCGCACAATGCCTCTATCGAGCTGTTTTTAAGGGACTTATAGAATGATGGAAATAGTTGGCGAATACTTCATATTCCTTCCAACGCCATCGATGCCTCTGAATCGGGGAAAGGTCGCCGATTGAAAAAGTTTCCAAGACCTCCTTCAAAGTCGGAGCTTTCCGGCGTGGTGGAGGAAAAGGAGAATGAGGATGAGAAGGAGGAGGGGAAGGGGCAGGGAGAGAGCGCGCGCGAGAGAGAGAGAGAGAGGTGGAGATGAAGCGAGGCAGCGAGATAGATATCGTGGAAGCATCGAAGGCCATCGGCTTGCGAAAGAAAAAGAAACGGTTCCGGCGTAACTTTCGCGAAAGCTACTTCGAGATGGGTCCCGTTTCGAAAGGAAATCGAACTTAATCGAGACCCTATCGACCTGACCTCCGCAATTATATTTAATTAAGAATGACTGGCTCGGATCAATTCTAGTATCGACTTCCATCCCTCCTTATTTCCCTTCTCTCGCTCGTTTTTTCCATCCCCCTCTCTCTTCTCCTCTTCCGCGTTGCCGGCCACGTCGCCATCCTCGGAGACTCTCCGTATTCGAACTTTTCCTCCGCACTTGTATTTTGCATCGGATTAATAAAACTTAACGAGCCGACCAGCCAAGGTATTCCCAGCCAATTACATTATTTTCTCCGAGCCCGGCCACCATTCCCTCCTTGCCCTCCGCTTCTCCAGCCGCCGCGGCTCTCTCGCACATGGTCCCTTTGCAGTCGTTTTTCTTGTTACCGCGCTGCCTCGACGAAAATTACGAGTCCTCCGAGCACTTACGCGCGTTCCAATGTATTCTGACGATCGTCCCCGGCTCATTTTCGATAATTCATTGGCACGTGTTTCAGCAAATTTCCCGTGAAACCATGGAACACCCCTCGAGAAACGCTTCAAAGACGCGGGTGCCGAAGAACGAGGAAATCAAAGTGTTTCAAACGTAGATCTTCAAAATATACTCTTTGTCTATCGGAATATACGATCAACTATAAAAGGTGTACTGACACCTAGTAAAATATTAAATTAAAAAGCCAACAGTCTCGGTGATTTTACAAATTGTAGTGCTTGAATCAATTCAAACAGATGCTTCTCAATTTTCTTACATACTGGTTTGATAGTTTCTTGATTTTTTTTAATTTCGTTTACAGTCTCTTTATATTAATCATTAGGAGTTAAGTAGATCACTTTTCAAATATAATCGGTGGTGGTCTAAAGAACTCGAATTGTAGCAAACATGTTCTAGAAACCGAACTGTCTCCTCGATGTAACAATTTATACTTAGTTCGAAGTCTCAGTCACGCGTCTGACACGCCACGATAAAACAGCACAATAGCGTAGCGAATGTTATTATTACCGATACACAGGCATGCATTTCAAACACACGGTACTATATTCCTTATCGTAATCGTCGAACGGCAGATTCCGTCCGATCAGATAGAAGAATAATCCGCGATTACGACGAGGAATCGTCCAGAATCATATAATACGATGGCCCCGCGATTAAAGCAGCTGTTTATACACAAGATTCCTCCGAGCGATAAAAGTTCGAGCTTAAAAATTCTTACCGCGGAACATTTGACCCCGCTCGAGTTAGGAACTCGCAGACCGCGCTGCAGCAGCCAACGATAATCTCGGAGATAATGGAAAGCCTGAGACCGTATTGTGTACGTTTTAGCCAGTTCGCCGTTGAGAACAATAGGGCTGGGCACGCTTAATGACCAATCCTTAGAAACCGAGCGAAATTTCGATAGTCGGCATGGAGATAGAGTCGGAGAAGTCGGGGTGGATTTCGAACGTGAAGGATTCGCAATACGTCGGCTCCTTTGGTCGCACACGCGAGGATACTCTCACGGAGTATTCATCGCAGGTCGTTGACACTGTTTCTTGCCAAATTTTCGCCCGAAAAATTTTCTCGTAACATCAGACAAAATCTTAGAATACAGTCTAACGAAGGACAAGCAGATGTTAGCTTAGGAGAAATGGCACCAGCTGTGCCAAAATTTATCTAGACTCCTTTAGCAATTCGAAATATGCAACGCACGCTGTCGCAATGGACAATTTTTGTCTTGCATACAGGTTCACAGTCTAATAATTCAAAGAAGACGATCACTGTTCCCATGATAACACGTTAATCTTTCAAGTACGAGTACGCTTGTCCTCCAAACGCAAATAAATATTTGTAGTTCGGGAAGAAAACAACGAGTAAGCGTATACACAAGTAAATATTTAACCTACAGAATCGTAAGCAATATTTACTGTTTACCACGTCAATATTTACAGAGACAACTGTGTTAGATAAGCTTACGCTTTATCGTCCATTGGTGTCAGGGATAGCGCAAAGGGAAGAGTGAAAATGGCCAAGGTCGAACACAGTGTTCTAATTCGAAAAGTTCTAGTCAAATAAACTGGACGAAGAAGGCCACGTTAGACTCGCCGAGATTGATCCCGATGAAGCATAATGTTCGACAGAGCGTATGCAGAGTACGGCAGCGTCTCTCCGTCGGTTGCGCCGTGGCACGACAAGGATTCAGGGGTTTCTTGGCCGAAAGAGATAGTGGTCGTGTAATTAAGCGTTTAATCTAGAAAGTTCTTGGTGCGAGCTGAGACTAGTCGGAGAGAGCCGGGCGAAGCATTTCGACCAATTACGGCGAGGTTATCGTCGCGAAGCTTCGGCAGAAGGATCCATGAGTCAGGAACTCTCCGCGTCCTTCGTGTCGAACGGATCTTCCGGATAGGAATGGTCCATTGTGTGGAAACTTCTGAAATGAAACTGGACAGTGGTTGAGCCCTGGGGTAGGGATTTAATTGAAGTACCAGACGTCGACCTAATTTTCTACCGGGTGCCCCACCAAATCCGCACTCCACTCAAGGAGTGGTTAGCGTTTATAGACCATACCATTTACCCTTAATGCTTCGCGGCCTGGGCTCTCAAGAAACTCATGAAAACGCGATTTACATTGCCAACTTTGAATCAACTCGAGGTTACCGGAAACAAAATACCTCCTTCCCTTTCTACTTTTGTGACAATGCTTCCTTCGGACGTCTGCGTCCTTGAAATTTTTTATACAATCGATTAATCTGATGATAATTGTTTCATATTTAATAGCACTAGCTTCAAAACGGGAAGGTAACTGTTAGTACAATTTTTCTATTCTTTCAGGGCACATATAGTCGTAAGAAGCAATCTTTTCAATCTCTCTGCAAGTGATCAACAAAATGGTAGAACTTCGAGTTAGAACGACTCTACTAACCCAATGGTCAACAGAAAAATAAAATTTGTATTCTTCTTGCTCTATGACATAGGAAATTTCTCATAGAATTTAAATTTCCGTCATTAGGCGTGATGCCGTGATTTATAACTTACGAATTTTTAATCAAGGGAGTTTATCATTGAGTGGTTCACTAAAAATAAGATTAATCAACTGACTAAACGGGTGATGTCGCTAGCTGTCAGCAGTTTGTCTACACTCATATGGACAAGTATACTGGCAAGACAGAGATCTTTGAAAATTGCATGACAACTATGGATAGATGTCTTCAAATGATTAAATAACAATTTTCTTTTATGTATTTTTGAACCTCTTCTTTTAGAGCACTGATGAATGAGTGTACTCTCGTCACACTTCCTCTTGTTGCACGACATTCATTGTTGAATAAGAACCACGAATGTGCCCCTCGAATTTGACACTGGTCCCAATCACTCCGACCACCCTTACTATAGGCAATAAATTAGCCTAAGAGTCGAAGACTCTTGAGACCTAAGCGACGGGACACTCATCCCCTTTTTTCTGCGAGTTTCCGGCACCAGACGTTAACAATTTAGGACAGCGTCTGGACAACCTCAAAACTTTCACCCCCAATTTTCTCCCACTACTACTTACCACCTCCACCACCAATTTCTCATTTCTTAAAAACCCATCTCTGCGTGCAAGCAGTTAGTCTTCAGTTTGTCTTCAATCAGTCCTCAGCTAGTCCACGTCTTTGTACAGTTGTTATCATTAAATTCAAAGTTATCGTTATCAACAAGTTCTACTATTCATTATACCGCTCAAAACACATCACCCTTTAAAACAAGAACTACCTAGCACGGTTTGAAGTAACCAAGCAGGAATCATAGATGTGAGAAAAGTCGACTTAACTGATCTTTTCCATCTACGCGCGTACATTGATAATGATTGAACTTGAATTTGAGGGAGCTCGTAGACAAAGGGGAATCGGCGAATGTAGCGAGAAGGGGTCGGGTTTCGAGATCTAACGTCGGTTTAATCCGGCGATTGCTCTAAAAATAAGATGAGGGGAGGGCCGCGATCCGGCGAAAGGAAACGAAAACGATCCCCGGACGATTGCCGAAATCGCGTTCTTATTGGTTCATCAGAATCACTGAGCGGCCGAGCGTATTCGCCGCGTGGGATCGCGTGTTGTAACGTCGATTTCGAAGGGATGGAAGCGGGTCTCGGTGCCAGCCGGTGTTCCTAGAACGGTTCGGAGTTCCTCCCGGGCCATTGGGTATTCATGAAGCTCCCCGGTCGAAATTGAGAGACACAACGAAGCGTTACCGGGATAGGCGACCTATCGATTGTCTGGCAGTTACTTCAGCGAATGCGCTCGTTTACTCGTTTCCTTTCCCCACGGCCGGGGCGATTCTACCGAACCTCGGCTCTCGGAATCGAACCACGGGGCCTGACTCGGAAGAGCCGAAGAAAAATATTGTCTCGGCGATCAGATATTCCCCATAAAAAAGGTGTAACAGCCGGGGGTTACCGTGCAAGACATAATATCGCCGGGGACGGTTTCGCGTGGTCGCGTGCGCCTGTCACGTGCACGGCCACGAAAAACCGACGGGGGTCATTATTGAATAAATAAATTTCTGCCCCGTGCACGAATACGGGATCTCGTTCGACATCCATTGCGCCCTCGCGAAATTCGCCGGGCGTCTAAGTTGTAATTTCCAGATTTTATTAATTCTCGTGTCTCACGCGATTAAATGCACAGCCGCCACCGCCGGGTGAAAGGTCGGCCCCTGCCTCTGACCGACAAACGCTGCTTTGTAAGTCGCCTGCACATTGTTACATTCGCTGTAAAATTATGTGGCGAACCGTCGTTTGTCGTTAATCCACCGGAGAACCGATCCTGTGCGATAAAATTTCCACCAGACCCGACTCGTGGCTTTTACACGACCAGTTAGAGTTCTTTTAAAAAACGATGTCGAGAACGTATTGGATTTTTGCAGGGGATTTTCAAATTGCAAGTAGAAACGGTCGGCAGCGGTCAGACACGGTACAAGAACTGGATTATGGTTAAGTCGACATTTACATGAAATTATTTTAATCTTCCTACTGTTTCATTGATGTTGTAAATGTATAACATGCTAGTTACAAGAGAAAGCAGATACAGATGGCCAATCCAGTCTACTTTGTGTATTAAAAATAATTTTCTATTATGAAATTCTATTATGACTCTTAATACATCTTTGTATGCGTCTTAACATATGTTTCTCCTTCTGCATCATCTTCTCATTATTATCTCCATGATAACATCTCAGACTCGTGGCTAGTATTTCAGAGAGGATTTATTGAACCCGAACAAGTTCTTTTAAACAAAGTTAAAAGTCCAACCTCTGCCATGAATTACTTTATACACAATCTATTCTGTTCCGTCTAGGATATTAATAGAAAATTGAAGCTGACACGTTTGCGAAAGAGAATCACGAAGCAAGATTGTATAGATTACGACGCGATAAAGTATATTGTATTAACCGCAGGCATAGCAGCGTTTCGACTACCGTTTCAAGTAATTTCCGAGAGAACTGAAACTTTCTGTGGAATGTAATATTTCCGTCTCTGCCGGCCTTCCAGGGGAATATCAATGTCTCGGACTTACGAGCGTCAGCAAGCAATGCGAGCGACGTTCATGCTCCGCGGAGTGAGCGACTAAGTGATTGCAGGCAGCAGGAGCTTTCCCACAGGAGAGCGTTCTTATTCTGCAATCCGGATGTGACATTTACTATCAATTTACGACGTCGCGGGCTGTTAACCACGATCCGTACCACCATGTGGTATATATATACATATATATACATATATACATACATACATACATAACAATGTCCGCGTGTACATACAGAAAGGAAAAGGTTACACGGCAAAGCGACGTCTCGACGATTCGTCTGTGTTAGTTTTATTTACAGCGAAATAATGTGTCTGACGAGATATATTTTGCGTAGATAACGAGTGTTGTTTTTTTTTTTCGACACACGGTGTATGTACACTGTGAAACGTTCGACGGGTCTGACCATGCGTCGACCATGACATTACCTGCTATTTAGCTATTTCAATTTACAATTCATCTCATTTCATTTTCATTTCTATTTCAATTTCGCTTTGATTTATTCTGACTTCTGAGAAATCTTATGTATGAAATGCCTAATAATTTCTTTAGGCAACTGTAGAGATCGAAACCTTGGTTCGATTTTAGTGAACAAGATATTTCTTACCAGTGTATGCTGACGGTTGGGGGTAGATTGATTGATTGGATTCGTGTACATACCTGTAACAAAAAGAATCGTTGACGCCATTAGATTGAATAGAAGAAATAATTTTGCAAAATTCAGCGAATAACAGTGACTGGAATAAAGTAGATTGTGCAATTCCTTCCTCGAAGAAGCAGTACAAATTTTTGAAGTACAGAATGAACGTCGAACGCAAGAACGGTCAAAGTGTCAGTGTCCTCACATTTTCAGTTAGTCAGACGGATATGCTCATCGCCGATGAGCAGTTGGCAATAGATATTCACGTTGCGTCGCTGCCAGCGAATTTAGATCGAACAAGTTCGCGAAGAACTTAGCATAATTCTCTAGCGGGGCTTACAGGTTGTAACAGAAATATACTCCAGGTTACAACACGAAACTCGGTTTCCAACGGGGAACGGTCGTCGGAACAATCTATTCGCGCCGTAACTCGTGACAAAATTTCTATGGAAATATGATTCTCGGCCGCGGTCTCAATAGACTGTTACATCACTGACACTCTATTAGCTAAATTATTTCTGACCGAGTAGCCGAGGACTGTGCGTACCGGCGGCATTTTAACGAATCGCTTGATTAACGCTACAGTCGGACCGACACGGCGCTATGTAAATGAGGACATTATTGCGATTAATAATTTTTCGAAATTAATTATCGTCCGGGTTCGGCCGCCGCGCGCGATTCTGTGCGTAACTGGCGGCAGTGATTGATGGAGCTCCATTATGAATCGCGCTGTGAAATTAATCGCTTCCCCCTTCCACCGCCCTCTCCACCACCCTGCTTCCACCCTCCCTTTCTCTCTCTCTCTCTCTCTTTCTCTCTCTCTCTGTATGTGTGTTTCTCTCTCTGCTCTACCGCTCGTCATATCTCACCCCTTCCTTGACCACACAACGGGTTACGAATGGACCGACGATGAATACGTGATTTCCAGGTTCGCGCGTGAGTCACCGTGCGGTGTTGTTGACACGCACCTAACCTCCGGCATCGACGCCGGTTTTACGTCCTTAATTAAACGTTCATTATACCTCCTCGAGCCGTGCCAGCTATCAAGGCGGCACATCCGCCCGTTCAATTTTAATCGGGCAAAGTCTAGGAACGGTATCGACAACGCTTTTCAAGCCATGCCTCTTCTGCTAATCACACTTTTAAATATTTGCAAGTGCAAACAATTATTTACAGACGTGTCGAGCGATTGAATTTACCCTCATACGCCCCCTAAAGACGATAGCACAAGAGATCTGTGATGTTTGGCTCTGCTATTGAGTCAGACATTAATATCTTACAATTTGTAAAGACATTGAAGAAGTGTATTAGGCTCCGCGCATACAATTAATTATTTGCGAGAAGGCTAGGTACTGTCAAGAAATCTTTGGCAAGATTAAACATGTAAAAGAGTTGCTAACGGGACAGGGGCCGGCGAACGAACCTCGAGGGTATTCGACAGCGAGGCGTCCTTACTCCGGGCAACTCGGCAAGTTATCCAACATCGTACCTTTCCTATACATCAATTTTGTATTCAGGAGTCGAGCATGAGTTACGACGCAGCGTCCAAGGGCTCCAACTTGGACCAGGAAACTAGTATAACACATGCTGCGGGTTTGCTCGCGCATGCTTCAATCTTTGAAAAATCGAAATATTAAATCCTCCGCTCCATTGCACACCCTACAACCTAACGCAGTAGTACTTACCGGCGACTATTTAATAGATTTTGGTTCACCATTCTCTAGATCAAAATAGAATGGAACAGTTAATGAACAGTCTTGCCAACGTCGTGTATCGTCCAGGAGACATAACCGAGTCGTGTTATGTTTCAAAGAATATACCCCGCGGTAGTGAGGATAATTCAGCGACGTTTACTCAGAAACCTACTAACAGGATTTCTATAATTGATGCTTGCATACTTTTAAGAATTTACACATTAACAGACTAATCCCGAGAACAATTCTAATTAAGAACAATCGATAATTCCTCAAAACGTTACAAAACCTCGAATAGACACCTCTGTCTAACCCTGTCGAGAGTATAACGTCCAACCAATGAACAAGCTTCGCACAAAATGAAATTTCCATCCCGCGGAAGACAAACAGTCCAGCTGACTAACGCAACTCCCCCCAGAGACGGTTGTACGAGAATAAAAACAAAAATTGGTGCAAAAAATACGAAATAAATTTACAGCGTACAAGTATCAGCACCTATACACCGGGCCGGGGCAACTTTTTATCAAATTTTTTTATAGCCGTCGCGTCGGTTCGTCGCTGCTAACGATAACCCTATCCGTGGTGGAAGGTTTCGTTTTTGGGACGGCTCGATCGCGATACATCCACCGGTATTCTAGCCGGACATTTGCAGGACATCGAAGCCCCTGGAGGGTGGCTGTCCATCGTGTCACGGCACGGAGCGAATAGGCGGCTGCGAATTTCGAAGAGGAGTAGGTGGGACACACACCGGGGAAAAAGTGGTGGCAGCAAAGGGGTGGCGGACATCGAGGGGTTGCGGGACTTTGGGGGACGCGAGAGCATTTAAGCGTAAATGGTTTTTGTAACTGGGAGAGCGTAAAATTGCCTAACCACCCCGTGCACCTCCTGGCGCTTTTGGACGAACTCATCCGCCGCATCCCTGTGCCCCTGTCCCCCCCTTTCGTCCCCCCCCCCCGAATCCGCCCACACACACCCATCCCTTCAACTGTCCACCCACCGGGCCGGTTACCCCCCGCGTCACCCCTATAACCGACTCCCCTATCGCCGATTTCTACCGAACTATTTTGCCGCTGTGGTTGCAGGGTGGACAGATTGGCCGGTATTTTGTCGCCCGTAAAAGCGGTAACCTCCCCCCCTCATATCCCCTTTGCAACCCCTATCCAGCCTCTTTATCATCGCCCTCCCCTCCCACGGACAATAAATGAAATTCGAGAAAGAGCAACGAGACTGCGAAATTCCGAGGATCCGACCGTGATCCGGAGACCTGATGTTTATTTGTCCTGTAGAGGCCCCTCCCCCCAAAGAAGATTAAGGGTTGAATGTAGCAGGGAAGGTGTGTTTGTCGGTTATCCTTAGAAACTTCTCAGCGTTTATGTGCAAATCTTCTGAATAGGAGAATGTGGGTCAGCTAATGAGAATTGGTCTTTTATTTTATTTTTATTGGTGTATTTTATACGTTTTCCTTATATTATCATTTTTGCCGACTGTGACTTTTATTGCATTTATATTTTTATTACGACCTTTTTGTACCGACTTTTCCTAATACTCTTCATCGTATCATTTTTGGGTCGCAGATTTTATGCAGTCGTAACAAAAAAACAAAAATTAAGTGAAACAGTAAAAATATCAGGAGTATTTAAAAATGCTTCATACACTTTTTATTTCTCATAAGGGCCCACATTCTGGATTCTTCACATTTCTATTAAATTGTTTTCCTTGTTCAGAAAGAATCTTCTCATTTTATTTTTTATGAAATTGCCAGTGTCGATTCGTATTTTCACACGTTACTTCCAGATGTTTCCAGTTGAAAGAATGGAATGTTTCAAGAAAGAATGGAATCAAGTCCAGTTAGGACACCCTGTCAATGGTCAGTGAAGTAGCAAGAGAAAACCTAATCACCCCTGACCTTTTTAACAAGTGACGAACTCCCCGCTTCATGGAGACCGTACACGCCACTCGCCTCTCACGTGTTAAGCGGGAATTGCAAAAAGCATCAGTCGTCCCTGTCGTCCAGCACATTAAACCGAACCATATGATCATCCCAGGTATTCGGGCACGTGGTAGGGTTCCGGCCCCACTCGATACCGTATACTTAAGAAACAATTTCCTCACGCTAGTCCAACATCAGAGCCAAACTCGAGGTTAATGCCATATCATTACCGGTCGCATTTAACTGAATAAATGAGCGGCACCGTACCCGGGCTACAACTAATATTCTACAATCGAGTATCTCATTAACGATCGGGTACACGTTCTACAGCTTAATAGATAGCACCGTCCTCCCTGAACCGTAAGCACCATCCGTGAACGAGCGCGCGCACGCGGTTAGGTGTGTATAGGCATGTAGAGTACGGGTGGTACGGTGATCCTCGCACATGCTGGCCGGAAACAATTTCCAGGACATAAGCCGAATAAAAATTCCAACCCTCTGCGAAGCTAAAGCGGCGTATTAGATAAATTCCAATCCGGAGAGGCCGAGGGTAGTACGGGCCCGTTGTACGGGATTACGAAAGACGCTATTTCGCGAGCCAATAGGGAACATGACCGAGCATTACGGATTGCGTCCTCGTCCTCGTTTCTCGTTCTCGCTCGGTACCGTCTTGCCGTCCCGTCTCCGGTCTCCCTTTCTCCCGCCGGATAATCCGACCGATTACGTTATGCTTAAATATTTATCGGGCTGCATTAGGGAAACATGAGCCCTCTCTATGCATGGGAGCGCAGCACGTGGGATCGCCATCCCTTTCGCACACTCCGGCCCCCGACATCGCCCCGGTACACCGTCGGGCTTCCTCTCCTCTGCCCTCTTCTCTGACCCACACACACGGCCACGCACACGCTCGAACATCATCGCGCGTACCTCAACATCTACATGCTCGCACACACACACGCGCGAATTCTCACACGGTCGAAGGTACACACGTACTCGAAACATACACGGGGATCCGCAGCTGCCACCCCCCCCCCCCCCCCCCCCCCCCCCCCCCCCCCCGTGATCCAGACCACGGTTACCGCCGCTGGTATCACCACACCGACTATCCACCATCGGCGACGACGGGCACACGGATAGATGCACACCAGCCCGACGCCCACCGCGAACCGGAAACTAAATTCTCGGCAACGAGCCCGCCGAGCATGCTCCCAATTACGCGGTGCTCGCGGTACGAAATTGAACGACCGCGGCGTTTTTCGACTCCTGCGGTGACGCCGCCCTACAACGGCCTAGCGATGAGAAAAAAAAAAGAGAAGAGAGTAGCCGCCGGAAACCGGCAGCCTGGGGGAAAAGTGGAAACCCGCCCGCCTCCGGGATCCGCCCGACGTTCGTCCGACTCTTCCCGCGCTCTCACGGACCGGCCATTTTTCCGCCGACAGATGGATTATTCCGAGTGTCCGCGGTCGCGGACGATACAGCGCGCGGACGCTTTGCGGTTTCGTCATGTGACGCCCCGGTGCCTTGGCCTCTTTCGCCGTTTCAGGGCGTCAGCTCAAGGGGATGGGGCTCTTGCACAACTGCCGAGCGTGCGGTAATGCTATTTGGAATACCGTACCGGGTTACGTAATGACAGCTACCCGATTTTAAAGGGTGCGAAGGAATATGCGCGGGGAGACCGTCAAATCACAGCTGCGAAAGTAATGCGCCGCAAGAATTGCAATTAACGAATTATCGGTACGAAGATGTTGCTGAGACACCGCTGCGAGGCGGCGCAGAAACTACGGATACGATAATTGTCCCAGTAATCGGCCATCTTAAGCATTGCTAATATTAACCCTTTGTACTACGGTTTATTTTACGGTTTCAGTGAGTAGAACTTTTTCCTAATTCGTAATTTCCTAAAGAAACGAGAAATTTTATGTCTATTCTTGAATAGAGTAGAATTTTAATTTTAATAGAATTTTATGTTTATTCTAGCTGTATATTAACAACGACAAAATAGAATTTTGGTTTGAAGGAAATTAATAACATACATATTTATTAGACTCTGTTCGGAATCTTCATCATGAGTATGACCCGATATTGTAGGGTTAGTGGATAAATATTAATATGATATTTTCTAAATGTTTTATAATATGGGGAGATAAGCCTACTTATTTTAAGCAATGAACAGACTAATCACTGCGTTCAGTCGAATCCACAATAATTTCTAATGTACACAATTAAATCATGTATTTTCTAATTTATATAATACGCAAAGGGTGAACTAAATTGTAAAAAAATTCGTATTCAATAAATATACGAAAATTTTACCCCAGTACGTACGACAAGATAAATAAACAATGATTAAGGACCATAATTCTATAGAATGGATCATGCTGAATTATTCTTCGGTGCGTTCGTCTTGACCACAAACATCACCTTGGCAGAACGTGAACACAAACCAATTAAACTCGTTGCAGAATCAAATTAATACAACATGTCAGAATCGTGCAAAGCATTCGGCAGCGGCTCGAGCCATAAAAAGCGTGCATAATTTAGCACGCGCGCGTTACGAGCCTCAAGTGCCATTCTCGTAGAAGCAGAGCCCGGTAGTTCGATACGAACACGCGCGCGGAATACGCTCGCAATAAATTCCCAAGGAAACAGGTTACCGCACAGTGGTTCATTAAGCATACCATGGAACGCGTCGGAATTAGATCCGCAGCGGTTCTGTCGTATAATACGAGGATAATTCGAGGAAAACGTTGTGGGGCGTGGATAAGGTTGCGCAGGAAGGCGAAGCGGCCGCTGTCATCGTCAGCGATGGTTCTGGAGCTTATGGGGGTTACTATGGTTCGAGTTCCGGAATGTCCTCCAGTCCAAGATACCCCATGGTCGAATCCTGCCTCGTGTGTGATAAGAATTTCGGTCTAATGTGCGCAAAATGTTTTCAAAATGAGTATCACGTATTCGCTGTCTTATTAAAATAAAATGAAAATAATTCGTATTAATAAATATATTTATGATTTTGAGAAGTTGAAACTAATACATTGGTATTATTAAATGCTTCTAATTCTGCTGCGAATGGCGCACTTTTTGTTCAAATTGCGACAACACCGCGAACAAAAAGATCGTGGATCGACTTTCGATAGGTCATTGCAAAGGCAAGACTTCCATTTGCAAATAATCTTGAAAAGAAATTGTTTGAACTTCGTCGAAGTTTATTTTCAGATAAAGAATGGTGACTTCATTTTCTCGCTTCCTTTTACGATATTTTCATAAAAAAAGAGACTTTGGAAGAAGCCGAGTTCAGAAAACAATAAACTGGATAAAAGTAGAGAATTCGCCCTTTTAAATGAGCCCAGACAGATTATTTTGACATTGTTTTACACGAAGTTGCAGGAGTTCAAAGGGACAGACAGTTGCTCGGTCACGATTCGACGATCCTTTAAGTTTGCGCAGCGGTGTGCATCGTAATCGCAGGGGGGAGCGGAGGAGAGTAAAATTTAAAACAGTGAGAAGATGAAAAGCAAAATATCCGTTTAGACCCTGTTCGACCCGAAGAGGAAGAAAATGTTGATTTCGTGTGGGATCCGGAGTCTATCAATAACTGTTGCGCACCGTCCACAACCGCAAGACCTGAAGGGGGTTCGGTCGGGCAGAAAGGCGGCGCAGGAAGACGGCGGAAGAGGAAAGGTCAGTGTACCGAAGAGTAGCAGCGGGAACGGTCGAGTTGGAGCGAGAGGGAGCGAGGAGCTTCTGACTTATCGCCCCTCGTAAAGGAACACGGAAAACGGCGCGGCACAAATTCGGAACACAAAGCGACGCCATTTCTCGAGGGCCTTTCTTGCTGTCGCTGGTGCAGCTATGCCTCCTAGCCGGGCGGGGTGGGCGGAGGGTGGGGGGTTGGGAGCAAGCAAGGGGGTGGTTCACAGAGAGAGGGTTCTCGTAGGCGCGACAGGGTTGGCCGTGACGGGGGAGGATGGCTGTGCAACGATGTACCTTACGGTACAGAGAGCGTGGGCGACCGGGAAGCCGAAAAGGAGGACGGAGACAGCGAGAAATGGTAAAAGGTAAAGGGAGGAAAGACAGGGACACGCCTGGGAGAGAGAGAGAGAGAGAGAGAGAGAGAGAGAGAAAGAAGGAGGGAGAAGAGAGGCAAGAGAGACACACAAAGATAAAGAGGGATGTGCTTTGACCGTAGGTATTCATGAACGTAGCCCGCCTGGTGGATTAGCATGTGAAAGAACGCTTTGCTCGTCGCTTTCCACCCCGTGCTTCCTCCTGCCTCTCTTTCCCCGTTCAGCCCTCTCATGTATCGCCTCATATTTTTCACGGGGACCGAGGTCGAAGGGGCCCCGTATATTCGGCCGCGACGAATAACAGTCGCCGGAAGGGGGGGGGGGTGCGTTTCATCGTAACGGACCCCCACTCCCGGACCCCGTTCGTCAGCCCAGAACAGAGAACGGAAGATTGAAAGAACGTAATATGGGACGCTGAGAAATTCCTGACTTTGATTATCCGGTTATATCTCATGGATATTGATCAGCCGCCGCCGACGCGATTCTTTCCGCCTCGCAGTCGAACCCCGGATAATGGCTGTTGGGAAAGGAGATCGATCGCGAACACACGGATGATTCAAACGTTCACGCTTTGCCGAACAGGTGCGCATTGTGCGGCTGACTCTCCGGGAATTTATGCGTGCCCCCGGTAATTGGAGGAGCGGGGATCGTCCGATCGACCTGGAAATTCTGTAATCTTCTCTGGTTGCCCCGGGAAGTGTATATACTCGTGCGTTTTGTTGGCCGTGCTGTTCGGCATGATCATTAACCGTGCAGCCGATTGGCATAAAGAAATTCTTGTTGATTGCATTTGCGTCGGAATATCTGAGAACTTCGGGGACTAGGCTCGCGACAGATTGGCCGTGTTTGAGTGTGCTCGACGTGCGTACAATAATTGTAATCGTATCAGGTTGAAGGAAAATGAAATCTCGAACTGGATCCGATAAGAAGTACCGCCGAGTTTGAGCGCGCCCGGCGTGCAGACAATAATTGCAACTGTTTTCGGTTGTAGAAAAATGAAATCGCCCGCGCCTGTCGTGACCGTAGTGGCTCGAACCAGCTGCGACACGAATCGCAGATGGTTTCTGACGCGTTTCAGCTGTCGGTTGAAGCGAAATCAGTGGAGACCGACAGATTCGAGGGGAAATGCCCGTGTCGGTGCACCGCGGCCACTCGAGGAACGAGCTCGGAATGTAGATGAGGCGAAAGAAGTCCTCTGTACGGCTTCGGCTCGGCTTCCGCTCGGCTTGTCGCGAGTCGCAGCCGTGGGTGTTCCCGCGAGCAGATTCTCTTGACATCGACACCTACTCGCATCATCGGAGTTTTAATCAAATTACTCGACTCCAAGGGGCGAGCGTGCAACTAAGCTTTTGCTTCGACCTAATCGAATGAGAGAGGTCCCGCGCGCCTACCCACTCCCTCTTCTCTCCCTCTCGCTCGCTCGCTCGCTCGCTCGCACCGCGCGCGCGTCACCGTGACGCGCAACAGCGAGGCGTCGCGACGTCGACTTACGGATCTCGAAGGCGCGCGCGACTACAGATGGGAGAGTGAAGCCGCCAGGAGAGGGGAGAGCGTGTCCTTTGAGGATATTCATGAGAGGATTACCATGTGAAACGCCAAGCCGGAGCTTCTTCTCTTTTCGCCAGTTTCCCTGCCTCTCCCGCCCCCCGCAGTCTACCCGCTCCTAGCCACCTTTTATTTTCTCGCGTGAAATCATTCTTTCTAGTCCGGGGAGCTCTGGGAATTTAACTTGCTCGGTTACCGAGACAATTTACAGCTCCCCGTGAGTCTGCCCGACTCCGCTTGTCTTTTAACGGCCGGCTGAAAGCTCTCGACGATCGACTCGATAAATCGCTGGACATTTATCTCCGGGAAACACCGCGATCGCGATCACAGCCGGATAGCTGTGCTGGCATCTGCGGAAATGACGACGACAAACGAAAACGAGAACGTAATTGAACCGTTTCCATTTAAGAACGGAGGCACACTACCCAATGAATTGACAAAAATAGGTAAGCGACTTGCAAACCAGTAAAAACTTAAGAATTCAATATTCTCAATTTGTTAGGACTGGTGAGAGTGGAAGTAGATTTTCATTTAGCTAATGCTTGTCATAATTCGATGCAGAAATGAAATGGGAAATTTATATCTAATATTGAAATCACATCATAATCGTATCACTTCGTTCGAATGTTGGTATTATCAATTTTGTGAAGAATTGATTATCCAGGAGCATCTGAGGCGGACTGAAAGGGAGTGGAATCACAGTAGAAAGAGTAGTGGAAAGTCAGACAACCGCGTATAGGGAAACGCAAATTCCGATTAAACGACCGAATCTTCTAGACTTTAGTAGAGCATAGAAATACGTTCAACTGCGCGTACCTTCCTTTAAGGTGACATAAACGACCCATAAAACGACATAATAAATTGCTGTATAAAATGATCTTGGCTATGTGCTCGCAGGACGTTAATGTCTCCGGCCGGATTCATTACGAAACAGCTCTGTAAAAGCATCATTCCAGGAGCCATTCGGTTGTTGACAGCTAATTCAAGGTGTCAGCAGCCTATCACAAACAAATCCATAGTAGCCGTAAGAATCACGCGGAGGCGTAGAAACTGAACATACTCCCTTTTTCCCCGGCGAAATCGTAAATAAGCTTTTATTCGTAACGCCGCGACGGCGCGTGCTGTTCTCTCTTCTCTATGCTAATACCGTACGCTCATTCTTGCACGCAAAATTGCCGCAGTAGCCCATTTTAATCTCGCAATGTCAGTCGTAATTCCGCGACGCTATAAAAGCACCCACGATATCCTCCACCTAATATCATCCGGGTGTTTATGCGCGAGCGTTAATTTACCGCCGCGAATACGATTACACCTATTGTCCCGTCTCGGTAGACTATGCCCGGCAACCTTGAAGTTGCGACGTGTTACTTATGGACACTTTTCTGCGACTTTTCATCCTTTTCTGCGTGCCATGCAGAAAGGCCAGAACGAAGGGCCTGGCTGATCTTAATCAAAACCGTACATAATTTGTTATGCGTGTCCATTAACTTCCATTAATTTTCCCTACTACATCGTGTATCCAAACCACAAAACTACCCACATCCATTTTTATCGGCTATTTCTTTTTCTTAACTCTCCATCTGCAACCGTATTTTTATCGGCGTCTACTACATAGTGGTTCATTTATGTGACGACTAATTCTTTTTTTATTGTTCTAGGTTTTAAAAAAATCTAAAAAAAATTCTGGAATACGTATTGAAATCCCTATTTTAGTACGTAATTGTTGGAACGTCAGATGTGTAAAGCATTAGTGGGAAAAGATAAATTTTGGAAAGAAGGAAATTTAAGAGTTAAATTTCGGTTTCGGACATAGACTGTACTTTGTGTGGTCTTTGAGAAATTAAAGGTAGCACTCTGGTGGTATCATTTCGTCTAGGAGTGTAATCGACACGAAGCAGATCGGAGCGGATCGGAGCGGACCGGGGTGTAGAAGCGTGGCCCGTCACCGACCCCTTCCTTTTTCGTCAATCACGGCCCCCCAGGTTGATGAGGACGAGGAGAGCCGACGAGAGACCGACCGTTCACTCGATTCGACTATGATGAACGACGAGTTTTCGCTCCGCCCTTATCAATATGCATTAGAGGAGCCTGGCCGACTTACCTACTCCTCGTCGACCGCTTTTCGAGCCACTCGAGCCGAGTCACTGTTCCCCCTTCTTCCCTTCTTTTTTTCTGACGAGAATCTCGCCGAGGGATTTTCCTCGCCTAATGAACGTACCAAGTAACCGTGCTGCGAGGGGGGATACCCGTAACGCGCCGCCTCCCGCGCTGAATTTCATTTAAAAATTTCGCAAGAGCGCCGCTCGATCGTCGTCTTGATTGGCCGGCCCCGGAGTGCTCTCGCATTCCCGATTTTTCATCGGTTCAATTCGATTTGGAAATTTCACAAAAGTGTGTAGGGCCCTCTCTGCCGTGATTGACCGGGCTCGCTTCAAGTATTTTGAGCTTTATTTTCTTTTCGCGTGACTGACAGCGACACAGTGTTGAATCGGACTCGATAACTTTTGCACGAGTGCTTTGAAGCTCGAAGCCTCGATTGACCAGATCGAAATGTTTTCATGTTCGTGTCGCTGTTTCGTTCCGTGGTACACAGTGTGCACTTTGTTGCGGTCGGAAACGCAGCTGTTGCTTTGTGTTGCACATTTTTTGAAGTACGATGCAATTTGGGCCACATCCAATGCGGTAGTAACTCGTAGATTGTGGTGTTGTTCCGGGGGAAAATTTGGACGGCCTGTGCAACGATAAATTCCGCTTAATTGGCTGTACTTGTGAATGGCAATTTTATAATTTCTTTTTGCGCATCTTTTTTTTCCCCCGAGCGCGATAGAACTTTGTGCGACAAACGAAATGCGACTCTCACGTTGTAGTCTTGTTTCTCGAAATAGTTGGTAGTCCTTTGCAACAATGAATTCTGTTTAATTAGGTCTGGTTGCAGACACGAGCGTTACCAAGTTTGCGTTGTGTAATTAGGGAACGGTGCACAAGATTTTGTTAACAACCCCATCCGTCGTCATTGCGGAACTCAGCAACGAGCAGATTTTCACGCAATTAACAGATGGTTTACAATGTTGCGATCGCGGTGAGCCGTTCTAATAACTAAGTCCACAGCGTAGACATTACCCGGGCCGTTAGAAAGCACTGATAACTCAATTTGCGAGTTCGTTGACAAGATTTGTTTTTGTCACGTGCCTCCTAACTGCGTGGTATTAACACTAATGGTGTTTAGAGTCGCATGCGCATAATACGGCAAATGGAAACCGCTGTAGGTACATATCTGTTAGCATGCGACGGTGTAATTGACCGTATAGACGGTGGCTGGTGTACGCGTGTGTGTGTGTGTGTGTGTGTGTGCACGACCGAACGGTTACTATAGGTTCGAGCGAGATGAAAGCCGGCCGCGATATAAACGCCAAAAAATGGATCTCTTGGGGCTGTTGCGCGCGGAGTGTCGATCGACTCGTATTTTCGAGAAATATTTGCCACAGAAATTGGAGTATCTTACTCGCGACAGTGGTTTCGTTGTGCACGGTGGATCGGCGGAACAGTCAATATTTCGAGAACCGTATCGGAGATTGAACAATAAATTCAACGATTACAAAAACATGGCGCGTCGGATATACGGACACTGATAGCAGATACCTACTTCTAAAACCCGGCCCCATACATAGATAGTGACTCGTAAATATTTTCCAAGAATTTATTGATGGCCAATCGAACTTTTATTCAACGTCCAGCGGATAGTCTTTGTCACTCTGCAGTGTACAATATTACTCGGGTCCTGAACAATGGGTTGGAAATCACTGGTTGGAAACGTTACTAACTAGTTAAAAAATGTCAATTATTTTACTAGCCAGCCAGATAAATATCATCTTCGTTTTTAAGAAGTAAACAATGCCTGTGACTCGTCTGTAAAGGTTCTAAATAGGAAATAATCTCGAAAAGGGGCATTCAGAGGACACTTTTCGTCATATCCTTGAAATGACCTACAGAAATAAAAATAAATAATACGCAGAAGTTACTAGAACAACGTACGAAGTTACTGTTTGTACCATTCAGCATTCAGAGAAATGAGAAAAAATGATTTTCAGATTATTCGTTTCCCGAAGCCGAAGAAAAAGTATATATTTAGCCCATTTCAGCTGGCACACATGTAATAAGTAGATTTTTCCTGGGATTGGGGAATACGTAGAAACGAGTGGCTTCTACTTGAAGCTCGCGGAGCCTCTGAAAAATGTATTAGCGTAATTCAATAGAATTTAATCCCGCGGAAAGTCATGGAATTAATTATACCGGCGAGTACGTTTCCCCTGCGGCGGGAACGGTTTGAATAAAAGAACGAAGTTGATCGCGCGGAATTATGGCCGTCACAGCGATATCAGATGAAGAAGAAAGTGGTAACAATTCCTTAGGAAAGGCGAACGGAACGAACGAGCAGCGCTCTGGAATTGAAGCCCGAGTGTTGCGGACGTTCGGGCCCTTATTAATATGCATTAGACAACTCGGCTCGATTTACCCTCTCATTGTCCGCACGCTTTACCGTTCGATCGGTCTCTTTGAGAGTTCGATTTCGCTCTTATCACTCTGGCCCTGCTCCTTTCCTGACGGCCACCCTCTCTCCCCCGGCCTCGTTCTCTCCCTCTCTCTCTCTCTCTCTCTCTCTCTCTCTCTCTCTCCCTCGCCTATCAACCTGTATTATTTTTCAGTGAAAGAACTTGAACGCTCTCGCTGCGGAAATTTGCGAGGTAAAGGGCCCTGACCATTTTATTGAACGTTATAAAGTCAAATGCGAGAAAACTTGCTCGAACTAATTTCATGGAGCTCTTTGCCCCTTTTAGAACTTTTCTCCCCCTTGCCGGCGATTTTTCACGGGAGTAATTTCACTCGGGGAAACGCGTGGAAGGTTTTAACGATTCCATTCCCCGACGAATTATCTTTATCGCCGGTCGCCATTATTGAATAATTTCCGGCCCCCGGGACCCAACGAACACCGCCAAATTCAATCCTGGCTGCGCTGAATGTCTTTCCTGCTCTCAACATCGCCGATAGGTTACATGTTAGTCCGTTAGACGAAATAATTCTTAGCTCGAATTTGACGTTTGAAGCAAAAAGTAGACAGAATTGATCAAATTCTGTACATTTGACTTCAAAACTTCTTTCAGTTTTTATTATTTAGTAGCATCGAGCCTGGAACTTGTTTTACATGTATAAAGTGAAGCATCGATCGAGTATTCTAACAGTAAAATATTTGTAAAAATAGTCGCAACGAAGCGAAACGCTGCAAACACGAAATTGTCCCGAATGTTTCTTCCGTTTACGTTCCGATACACACAATGAAGAAACTCGGAGTGGTTTTTAAGACTGCAATAAGAGGGAACAACAAAACAGCTTGTGTTGCCTAAGAATGTTACGCGTGCACATTGGGAAAGAAACTTTTCGGACAACCTAATATTTTCGAGGCGCGCGTTTGTTTCCGTAACGAAGCAAAAGTATAAACCCGTCCCGGTGGGCAACTATTATTACATTGTCGAGCCGCTAAGCGTTTAGTATAACGGAAGCGCGAGAAGAATGGCGTCGTCGGAGATCCGGTAACACGCGTTCCCGTTTTCGAGCGGCACTCGAATCCATGGCGGGAAGCGTAGTTGGACACGAAAACGAGAACGATCATCGGAAATTCCAAGAGCGAGGGAAGAGATTATCTCGAGGATAGAGGGAAGCATCTTGTGGTGGTAAGCTGGAACTCTGGAAGCCGAGGCGTACATCGTACGTTCGCCCGGTGGCCGGGTAACAGTTTCATTCCGAGCGGCGAGCTAACGATCGAATTCCTTTTGTTGGTTGTGGAGCGAGAGCACGGCGTAACCGCATTCCATCGCTTTATCCGGACGACAATTCAAGTAAAAAGATCATCCCAATCCTCGGGGCAGCAGTTTTCACTAACGAATTCCTTTTCCGACCGCTTTCCCTCGCCCACCCCCCACCACCAACCCACCCCTTTCGCCCCCCTCCCCGCAGACCCCTCCCGCCCACACCCCCTATTGTCGTCCTTGCTCGCCGGACCTCGAACGTACTTCTGCAACCCGTTACCCTCCCTCTTCATCATCGGTCCGCTCTTGTTCGCCCGGCTTCCACTCGAATCGTTCCCGTGTCCCTCTGCCTGGCTGCCCGAAAAAAACCGAGCAGATTAAACCATCGGGAGCTGCCGCGATAGCTACCCCAACTGTCTTCGCGTTCGCTGCCAACCCCTGCAGCTCGAAATCGGAGCGAGCGCGATGTTAGCGGGGACGGATCTGAATAGATGGTTTCGAAGATATCACGAGAAATTCGAAAAACGAAGCTACACTTTCGAGCAGCTTCAAATCTGAACGGGATTGGTTCGAGCTCCTTGCCGATACTTCAACCCCCAATAACCTATTGTAATAATGTTAACCCTGCCAATACCCCCAACTATATTCCGAGCCTGGTGAAATAGATTCGATATTTTCGTGAGCACTCGCTTCAGGAATTCTGGAATTCTGTCGAGATTAAATGAATTCTTTTAGCAGAAGCAATGAGCAGTATTCATCTTAATGTTTCATTTATTAAAATTTCCCTTGGTAAAATCGCACCCAATTCCAAGTATATGCATAACGTGTGAATTGTAAGAATAGAATGGGCATTTGCTGAGATTGTAGTAGGGCAATTCTAATCTACGCTGCATAATACCAGAATGACACAGAAATTAATATAATAGGTAGGTTAGTAGTTGGGCTTCTAGACTGTTTCAGTAGAAATAGGTGCAGGACTAATTGTGAGACAAGAAACTGTTCTCTTCGTTTTAAACTAATAACATTATATACAGTGCACACTCCTTTCCAAGAAGTAAAGAGAAATGTATCAAATTGACAAGTAAAACGAATTAGATGAAAGAATTTGTTTAAATATGAAGTGAAATGACAATTCAGGAAAAGTCAATCATATTTCCCAAAAATGGTCTAACCTTCATCTGAAAAATATTCAGGAAAATCCAAACAGAAAATCTCAAGAAGCTAATCGCAAAATTGAGTGACACTACAGCCACGTTCAGAAGACTCGGACAAGTTTAGCAATTGATCGAGGCTGATTGAAACATTGTATTCTCCGCAAAAATTAATATAATAGGTAGGTTAGTAGTTGCGCTTCTAGACTGTTTCACTAAAAATAGGTGCAGGACTAATTGCAAGACAAGAAACTGTTCTCTTCGTTTTAAACTAATAACATGATATACAGTGCACACTCTTTTCCAAGAAGTAAGGAGAAATGTATCAAATTGACACGTGGAACGAATTAGATGAAAGAATTTGTTTAAATATTAAGTGAAATGACAATTCAGGAAAAGTCAATCACATTTCCCAAAAATGTGGTATTGTTCAGGAAAATCCAAACAGAAAATCTGAAGAAGCTAATCGCAAAATTGAGTGACACTACAGCCACGTTCAAAAGACTCGGACAAGTTTAGCAATTGATCGAAGCTGATTGAAACATTGTATTCTCCGCGAACGGAAGAAGGAGGGGACGTTCGACTGAATGCATCTCTCGGACGTCTTCGATGGAGTCGGAACAGCGTAGAATAGTCAAACCCATAGGGGTTTACCGTGAACGTCGAGGAAGATTTTCGAATGGCCACGTCGGACATCGGTCAGTCGACTCCCTGGATCTCTCCCTCGTCTCCGTCGAGCAATCGGTGTGGCGCAATATGGCCGAAGGCTGCTGCCGTAGTACGGATATAACCGTAGACGCGCGTACAAGGGGGTGATAAGTCTGCAATTGGAGATCCAATTCACGGTTTTACGGTATTCATGGAATATTCGATGCAACCGGTATAATCCCGGGGTATATGCTCCGTTTCCTCGTGGTTTTCTTTTCATACGCGCCCCGGCTTCATTGTTCCTGTTTCCCGTTACGTAATCCGTGGACCGGGGAATTCCTCGTGCTCGCCACGTTTTTTACACGTTTAAACGGATTGCTGGAACCGTAAGAGTAGCGTCTACCCGTGCACCATTAATTTGTGCCGCGGATCTTTGCGCGTTTATTTTCCTTCTTTGACAAACTATGGGGAAACGTTCATATTTGCACATCCGGATCATCGTTTTTCTCTAACCTAACTTTTTCGAAATACCAGCCGAGGAGAACGCAGTTTCTGCACAGCGATAATTAGACTGCGGTGTTTTATGCAAAATTGAAATAGTTTGCTTCCTGCCTTAATAATTTTAGTCAGTTGAAAATAATACAACAGTATCTTTAAATACTGTTCGCATCTATTCATTTTTGCCAGAAATGCATAACACCCGCAGTATAGTGGTAATAGATATGTTAGTGAGCGACAATGCGCCATAAATTTGGCGATGTACAAACGGCCAGAAATCATTGCCACGAAGTAAACACGGGGCAGCAACATGCGTCACAGTCACGCGCAGATAGCAACGTGCTTAATCCTTGCTTCGAGATACAGTTGGTACCAAGTTCGAAGGTAACCGTTTAGGTAATTGAGGTAAACAGACACAGTCGACCAACATGTTGCTCTCGCTCGAGTCTTCGATAAGCCGCGGACATTGAAAATATCACTGTCGGGAAGGTTTCGGGTCCAGCGTAAGTGTCCTGGGATCATCGAAGGCACTCTTGCGCGTATCTCGCAAACAGGCGAATTATTCCGCAATTTCTCGGGCCGAGCATCCGGCGGAATCCCAAACAATCCGTGAGAGGAAGCTGGCCTAAGAAGTGCTTGCAGCGTGCAGCAGGTAAAATCCCAGATATTTATGTGTACCGGTGAACGTTCTTCGCACATAGATGCTTGTGCACACCGTTGCACGTATGCCGCGATACGTGGGGCATGTATACAAGCCGGTTGCGAACAGTCCCAGGAATATAGGGCGGCACGTAAGGTCAATCCTACCGAATGGTTCCAGCAATTTTCACTTTGCTCTGGTTATGCCCACGTACGTTCTCCCCGGCTCCCTCCTTCGCCTTCTTTCTTCTTTTTCTCCCTCACTCATTCTCTCTCCCTTTCTCTCTCTCTCTCTCTCTCTCTCTTTCTCTTGTATACTAGCAGCGTTCTTGTCTCTTGCCTCCACCGGTCTCTGTTGCCCTATTCGAGGAGCGTATACATCCTCGAGCCGGGTCCAAAGGAAAGAGATCAGCAACGATCTCCGGAGAAGGATAGAGAAAATTTACTGACTTCAAGAATCGCCCTGATTTTCCACCCGTGTGAAATTGCCTCGGCTGTGCACCTTCCCGACGATTGACAGGCACTCTTTCCCTCCTTCTACCAGCCTGCTACCCTTCCGCACGTCCCCGCGCGCCCTCTCCCTCCCGCTCCAATCTTGCTCCTTACGCTCCTCTCGTTTGCTCTGAGTACGCTCTCTCCTCGCCTCGTTTCTTCAAAATTGGACGGTCCTGCGAAATTCGTAGTTCGCCACTTCCAACCGTCCGCACCCTTCTCTTCATATCTTTTTCTTTTTCTTTCTCTCGTTCTCCCTCTCTCTCTCTCTCCCTCCCTCTTTTTCTCTCCCACCGCTCAGGCCATCAGGCCGTTTGAAGAGAGCACCCGGCCGAAGACGAAATTTAAACCACGCGTAAAGGAACGACAATATCGTTTCTGGACGTATCTGGAAGCTCGTCGGGAATATCTTATGAAGGCCGTCTTCCGGAGTATAAAACGTTTATTAAGTCCCGATGAAATGAACTCCGACAGACGGCCCGCGCCGCTAGCAAACACCGTGCATATAGGAGCAGCACCAGCTGGCTGTCAGACGATCCTCAAACTCTACCAGGTCACTCCAGCCCCCTTTCGATCCCCCCCTCCGACCCTCCCCGTCTTTCTGAAAGTTCTCGGGGGACGGTGGCGTGACCGGGATAAAACTTATCGGGCAATTTACCTGCTACGAAGAGCTGCTCCCGGAACGGCACTGGCGAAAAGAATAAGGGCCGTGAATCTCGCGAGCTCGCGAAATTTCGCACTCGATTGCCAGAGACATTTGTTAAAATTTTATATTTTCACCCCTGCCCGTCGCCTGATTCATTCCTCCGGATCTTAAAGTCGAGAAGAGCATAATCTCTTTAGTAGATGTTGGTTCGTTCCTCAGTTGCAGAAGAGAACTGTGAAATTTTTATATTTTTAAACAGATCATAAAGGAGCATTCTGGATCATAAAGGTGGAATAAGAGTGAACTGCTCGAGCAGGTGTTGGCTTCAAAATACTGTTTCTGATAAATTCGATAACTCCATACTTGAATATACTCAACATTTTTTTGAACAATAGCAATCGTTTTCTTAGACGTTGCAGTTGTAACAATGGGAACGTTTAATTTGCAATTATTGAGATCGTAAAGACTAGTCCATGAAAAATTATTCAACAAATTTATTTCCTTGGGTACTGATAATAAATGTTTACAAAGCGATGTAAAATAATCACTCTTAGTACTCCGTAAACCTAGTGTTAGAAAAGTCCAAAATTGAAATGGAACCTGACTGAAGGTTCAACTAGAGGTAGCTGTTTACCTCGTTTATTACAGCACTTGTTCATCTTGCTTGTCGTTGACGCATAATTGCGATCAGTATGCGAAATCCTGGACACGCAAAGAAGGATCGTGGAAAACCCGGTAGGCGTCTCACGGTCCCCGGTCCCATTCAGCCTTAATAAAACGCGGAACAGTCGGCAAATATTGAGCATTTTCGTTTACCTTCGTTTTGTTTATGTCTGCGGGGAAAGGAACTACCCCGTCGTTCCCGTAAATCCCCCGACGGGTTCGAGGTATGAAATGAAAAACTAGCAGAACTTTCCCGGACAGTCTTCGTCCGCGGAAATTTCACTATCTTATTAATGAAAGCTTTTCGGGACCCGCAACTTCCAGCGACCAGGGGAAGGCAAGCTGAAACTCCGCTCCAAGGAATCGTAAAGAAAGATTCAAGCCCGGATAGACGCCGCGGAATTACGAATAAACTGAACCAGCTAATTCGAAATTCTGAGAACTTTTTCCGAGTTCGCCACCCCCGTGCAGACGTCTGAAGTGCCTGGAGAAACGGCTATTAATGAAACAGAAGATCTATATCTGCCCCATTGTTAACGCTCTGTCGTTTGGAAAATTGTTCGCACATTAAAATATTATACTCCTCCAAGCGCCTTCCTCTTGTCAAATCATTTCCTACACGATCCGATTGGGGTGTAATGGCGAATCTAAAAATTTCCGAGAAACAGATGATGAATCAACTTCTAATCCAGCAGTTCCGTTGGCTGGATGGTCGGACCGTATCATCGTCCACGTGCTCGGGAACGAAAATTCCGTGGGAACGAGAGTGGAGTTGGTCGATCGGCGGGTTACTTTGCATGGGAAAAAGATTTCGTTGTCCGGGGCCGGTTTCCAGGAGTACGGTGGATGTGTGTAGGTGGTAGTGTCCGAGAAAGAGAGAGAGGAAGAGAGAGAGAGAGAGGTGGTCTTCAAGTTTTCCATACGATTCGCAGCAGCTTGGCCTTAAAGGCGAATTTTCCCGAGGATCGAAAGATATAAGGTGGTGGGACGGGCCTGGCGGAGCGTGTTCAAGAAAAGGACGGTGGCAGGGTGGTAGGGTCAGGGACGCGAGCAAAAGCATCCTAACGATGCCAGTCTGGGAACGGGCAAAGCGGAGGTACGAGCGGAGGAGTCGCAGAATGTTCGCAGGAATGGTGGGTTGGAAAGGTTGTAGGAGAGGAAGCGTATTACCAAATGGACGCCGGCGACCCGGCGTGTCCCTCGGGACCCAGGCACGGTCAGGAATACGGGAAGGTAATGGTGTCGGTTGTGCGCGCGTCGGACGCGCCAAGAGTCTGGCACCGTGCCCGGACATACAGGGCCCTTCCTTCGTGACGAGCTTGTTAAATTTATCGAAAGCGTCAAATTAGGAGAGAACCAGACTGCTGGCCGTCCTCTCCTCACCTCCTTCGACCAATCCCACCTTCTTCCGCCTCGGCCGCTCCGCCTACAGTGCCCGTGGACGCCGACGTCCTACGACGACGATCTAACCCGTGGCCCGCACTCCTACCCACCTTTCGGATCGACGAACGGACACAGAAACGCTCGATCACGGTGAATCGCCGTCGTACCAGGTCCACCTGATCCACTCCCTGGCCCCGCCCGCTCCGATGGGAATTCCAGTTTAAGATCGGGAAACGCTGAAAGTGAACGCGCCACGGACTTTCCGCCGCGATAGCAGCTTCGAGAGCTTACCAGGCTACAACCGCTGCCAGACCGTTCCCTCCGGAAACACTGCCCCGACGAAAAATCATTCCAAACTCCCCTCGAGCACCCGGACCTCTTGTTGACGCGGCACTGATTCTCCAAATCGATTCTTTCGAGCGACTTTTTGGCCAGTGATAGGTCTACAGCGGCTATATAATCTTTAAGAAAAGAAGTAAATGCGAATGTAAAAACAAATTTGATACCGTTGAGAAATTCTGAGAGACTCTACTTCGAGGACCTAACCGATCATTAAAGTCTATTTCCTATACAACGGAGTTTCTTTAGAAAAGAAAATTAAATTCTAAATTCCTGACTTCCTTATTCCCCAATGAATCCAGAAGTATCTAATTAAGCTGGGCACACATTGGTCAATCGAAAACCGCATCATCGCGTAACATTAATCTCGAAACGTTTAGGAACCAGAGCCGCAAACGTTTTCTCTTTTGCACGGTCGTCCCGTTGCCGGTCGTTCAAGTACGACACGTCACAAGTCATTAAATTACACCGGCGCAGCGCTGCAAGGGGTTAGGGGGTGTTATAGGGGAGGGGGTAAAAAAGCCCGGAGGAAGAGACGGAGGAAGCATAAAATGCAGCTGATGTTTCGTTTTACGGTTCGCTAACGAACTCTGACCGTGCCACATTTTCCCGTGATTTATGAACACCGGCCAAGTATCGCGATTTTATTAATTAGTTCCGCGTTTTTAGATCGGCCCGGGGACCATCGTTCGCGGCGTTCTCCCCGCGGCGCGTCGCGATTCGATCACGCGAGATATTAATGTCGGTGTACGCGCCCCGCCCCCCCCCCCCCCGCCCCATCCCCTCACCCCCGCGCGGATCCTGCGTGTGTCCTTCCGCACTCGTTATTTTATAAATTATAAAATGTCACGAGCGAATAGGACAATGCAACTTGCCGGTGGCCGGGCCGGTCGCGATGATTTATAATAATAACTACACAGCTACCGCTCGTCCATCAATTTTGGCGTTGCTGTGTATTTTTAATGTGGATGGCCCCGTTCCAGGTAGCTGCACGAGCTCGTATATCACCGACAGTTTTGTGCAAGCTGTTACGAAGCGGCGCCCGCGAAATAAAATTTTCCCTCCACGGAATCGCAGTGTCGTAGAACGGCGCGGCCCCCGGCACGTGCATTGTTCTTTTTGCAAGCCCCGTCGGACACGTTGCATATTTAAATTCTGCCGAGTAATAACTTTATCGCGAAATCAAGGAGTCCGTGCGCCGCCACACGGGAGAATCGAGTTCGCACTCGAAATTATCGCGGGACCGTTCTGTTTCTCCTGGCTCGTTGCCGTCTTCGAGCAGCCCTTCCCTTCCGTTACGAACCCGTGCGACTTCGCGCAGATTCCGAATTACCCTAACGCGAACATCTCGCGTAATTCCGGCCGAGTTTTTCGATCGCGCACCGAGCTACAATGGTCGTCGAATACGCGCGCACGTTCTCCGGAATATAACTCCGCTCGTTCGAGGACCCCGTTCAAAATTATGAAACTCGGCGATGTAGGGTGGTTTCGGGTCGGTCTCTATTCTCGGGACGAGTTTATATTCATTTTCATGTAAATCAATTCGTCGGGGCCGCGCCGCTCACCTGACAAACAACAATTTGTTTAATCTTGATTTTTTAGTCCGCGTCAAACAGACGTTATTCAATTTGCGTTTCTGAATTGTACCTTGTGTTGATGATCGACAACACGAAATTCGTTGTCGAATTTCGACTGTTTTCTATCGGCGAAACCATAGAAGCGTAATTCGGTTTAACGGGTGTAAAATATTTTCCGATGATGACGTACAATTTAAAAGTGCAAAAAGCTAACAGTAAAATCACAATTTTATCGAACATTTAGCTTGTAATTTTTTCGAAACTACTTGATCGTGGTCCGAAAGCAGTGACTTTTTTAGCTACTAGTAAATATTACGTGCTGGAATTTATTTTATAAATGTAGAACAAAATTAATCTAGTATCTCTTTAGAAAGAAGGATCGATTGAATCGGCTCTTGACCTGTATGTGCATACATTGCATCTACAGTCAATATACATTGTATGTATATACAATCCCCGATCCTCAATTGTTCATATTGGACTGTTGCTCCTCTGTTTTCGATCTCTTGTGTTTCGTTCGTAACGTTTCTTTCGAAGTATAAAGACATGTCTGACAACGTATGTACATCTAGAGAAGCTATTAAAATAAATTCTATTTCATATTTCATAATAGATTGAGGTTTTATTACATACCCATATTCCAATATTACACGTACGATGTATACGAGTAAATTACAATTTTATTGCTAATATATTTTCAACTTTTCCCAACTACTTGTTTGCTGATTGTGGTCGAAGAGCAGGTCACATTATATAAATGAAAGAACCGTAACGGGATCGATACAAGCAGAAAATACTATCAGCATTCGCGGTGCTTTCCCAACAAAATTAAACAGTAAAATAGTATTAGGGTGAGAGCTGTAATCATGATATCCAAGTCGTCCCACCGCTATTAAGAGTCCGCCGAACAGTAATAAAAACACTTTCGCCGTCGATTTCGCGCGTGTTTTCGCAAAAGCAGCGCAATTATCGCCCGACAGGCATTCATTGCCTCGTTCAGACCGTCGAGGTGTCCTGCCGATGGCGCGGCTCGTTAAACCGCGCCGGAGGATACATCTATGATTCGGGACGATCGTATACTTAAGTTAACGCGTTATCGCTCAATCGCGTGATCGTGGAACCCAAGCCGAAGACACCAGAGTCAACGTTCGACACGCGAGATCAGATCACCGGTTGCCCGGACGTTAACCCCCACGACGAACGAGTTTATTTATCACGCATGCTATGAATCTGGGTAATCTAGTCGAAAGCGGTTTCGCGGAATCGTCTTCCGGAAAATCGGACCCAATTGATAGCCCTAAGTACTGAAACTCCAGGAATCCAACTCGCTCCCCTTTGATCCTGGCGAGACAATAATAATTTTCCAAACTGTGCGTGCACTTAAATTTCTGTGTCTGCTGTTTCGAAGACGCGAGGGAAGAAACAGGGTTCAAAATAGATGGTATAAGTTACCTTTATTCTAGAAGAAGATAGACATTTGCGACTCATGTTCACTCGAATGTGCACAGCTTTGAAAACCTGGCATAAGAATCTTATGTGAAAGAAAGAAGGAGGATTGAAATTAGAAGCTTCAACGTCCACTACTTTTACAGACAATCTACTAAAAGATTAAGTAGATAGCTTCGCACTACATTTCTGAAAATACACTACTGGCTATAAGTGACTTCCCCTTGATTATTGAAAACATATTTTTGGGAACTGTGCGAAAGACAGCTTCGAAGACGTGTCGAGGACATCCTGTAGACCGCGCATAAGTGATGAGGACAACATATACTTCAAGATACAGAAGAACCAAGTTCGAAAATCGAAGTTTCCCTCTTCCAGCCTCGCGGAGGATAGGTATCGCAAGCGGCAGGCGCAAGAGCCACGATCAGCTCCGCAAGAACGGACACAAAGGTAGCGGCCGGGGTTCGGCCGTTGCGTCAGGCATTCCAGATTAATTATTCGCGATGATCGAGCAACGGGACGATCCAGGAGCGTACCACGGGGAACCCCGGGTCGGCGATCGGCGCATACCAGAGACGGGCGAATAGTCGCCGGCTGGCAATCTCCGTCCGGTGATCTTAATGAAATTCACGGTATCGTGGACGCGTCGATAAATGACCGGGCGCGCGACAACGGTTGAATTGTCTAATAAGCGTTATTCGTGACAAATTACCGAGCCGTGATACGCCGGTATGCTGGGGTCGCCCGCGGGCCAGCAACGTTCGGAACAACGCTCGAGAAGAGGTCGAGTGGGACGAGGTTGGCTTCGGTAACGGATTGTCGTGTAAATGGCGCGGAGTAACACACAACACGAAACCAGCCATCAGGATCCACCGACTACAGCCTGGAATGACAATAATTGATCCTCCCATCCCCGGCAGCTTTCGTCCCCGTTCGCCTCCGTTCTTCGCGTTCTCGACGCTTCGCTTGTCTTTCCCTCTTCATCCTGTACACCGGGGCCAGGTTCAAACCCCCGTCTCACCCCCCCCAACCGTGTCCCCGTTCATCGACGTTCAACCTCCCCGCTTCTAAACCACCCCTCCTCCTCTTCCTCCACCTCCTCCGCCGTCGCCCGCCCCCCGCAGACACACCGAGCGTTCCGCGACGCTCTTGTACCGCTCTCGCTGGTAATTTCATGCTCGAACTGACAGGGTCGATGGAAACCACCAGTCAGAAGGATCTTCAGCCAAGGTGACGGCGCGTCATCTTTCATCATCTTGGCTGGCGAGCAACACCTGCCGCCATCGTTTCCGGCACAGAGGCCCTGATTTCGGAACCGTTCCGTCGGGCAGAAGATTTCACCGACCGAGTCTCTCCTTCTCTTCTCTCTCTCTCTCTCTCTCACACACACAAACACACTCTCTTTTTGTCCCGCTCTTGCTACTCTCTAGCTTGTGTTTCGTGAACGCGAAACGGCAACATGCTGGACGAACTTTAGAGACGATGAAGCCTCGGGCAAAGTAGAATACTTTGTTATGATTTGTCTGTTAGTATCCTCGAAAATTCAAACTCTAGATGCTGTCCTGCCCCGAACTGACTATATGGGCCGTAGATAACGGGTGTTATCGAACGTAAGAATTCCGCGAAATTGAAGTAGTTTGTTCATGAGGCCATACGCTGAACTCTGATGCCAATGATTTTGGAGAAAATTGTGGTGCGGATCGTTTATGAAGAAATACTTAATGCATATGTCCTATTTTGTTGGTGATCGCTCATAATAAAGGGGCGATGACAACACTTAAGGATCTTTCTTATGTATCTCTGGAACCAGAGGGTGTAGGAAATAAAACTTTTTCTTTTCTAAACAAAGCTAATCATATAAAAACACTTTTAAGACAAATTCAAATACTTTATATTGTTCCAAAAATTCTTCAAAATGGTTATTTGTTCATCAATGTTGTTTTATATCCAAAATAATCGCTTTTCTAACCACACCATATCATCTTCAGTTACTGGAAAAAATTGAGGAGAGCACGGAGAAGAGCAATATCGTTCGATACGAACGAAGACTAAAATGTAAACATTGTGTTCGAAGAAACAGTGAATCTCTGAGGAGCATAATCAAGGGAAGAAGCAGGCTTACCAAACACGGTGCTTTCAGAGTATACTGTGCTGCGGGTAATCTCGTTGGGGGTGGTGTATTTGTGCTCGCAAGATCAGATTTTTGCCCGTCGATGCCCGACGGACGGCTGTAACGAAATTTTGTAACTTTACCGCGTTAATTACTGTGGCTAATCGAGTCACGGGGGGCGGGGAATCGCCGGTGTGTATTTCCCGATCAACTGTGTTGTGCAATTCCCGAAGATTCGATAACGATTGAAGGTCCCGGCGACTTAGGGACGAGGCCCCCGGGGGGAAACGCCGCCGTTAGTTTCCGAGAGGAGCGTCGGCTTCGCTCTGTCTGCCGACGATACACTTCGTTACGCGGATAATCGCATTGTCAATTTTTTTTTGCGAACGACAACCTGCTGGGACGCAATCACGTGGCCAGAGACCGAGCGGGACGCGTCGAAGATCAAAGATCAAGGAAACGGGGAGGAAGTAACGCGAGCTCACCGGAACACGATCGATCAACTGCAACTGTGCAGGCTGCTGTACCGGCCCCCAGGTTTTATGAAAAGCAAGAGAGGCGGCTCTCTCTCTCTCTCTCTCCCTCTCTCTCTCTCTCTCTCTCCCTTTCTCTTCCGCTGCTTCGATACTATCGGAAAAGCCGACACCCGAGAGACGTAAATTTCGAAATCTTTCCCAACGATAAGAAACACACCGTGTCCCGGGGATAATTTAAGTTAATTGAACGCGCCACAAATTGGCCTCGTAAAAATCCTGCGAACTGCTATGAATAGACCGGCGATCTTTATGCAAATCCTCGGTCGTCCGTGCCGTTTTATAGAGAGGAAAACTGCGAAGGGCTTCGGAAGCTCGGAATAAAAGAAACATTTTGTCAGCGGTTTGACGAAACACTTCCTTCGAGCAATAAATTTGTAAACATTAATCTTATTAATCCTCTGTGGGGTTTTTTTTTAAACATTCAGAACATTTCCCTCGCACAACTAGAATGTGTACAAAAAATCTGTACAACAGGAGAATCAACAATATATACCGATCTTTTATCACGTGCATGATTCAACGCTTGGAACTTCTGGAATTAAATACCATTGTGTCGACATTCGTCCTTGAAGGATCAAATATGCGATTTTCAAGAGGTAAAAATGAAGATTAAATCGTTGTTTCCCTTACTCTGAGGACTCAAGGAAAATTGTAGTTTGTTAATTAAAATTTCTAACTATTCCTCGCTGTAAGAGAAATTGCATAAAATCCGCAGTCTGGTTAGCAAAAAGCGACGAAAATCAACGAACTAACATCTTGTTCGGTAGAACAAAATTATGTGTTTAATATAGCTGTCTTGAATGCTCCTAAATAGTTGAAGGAACATTGCCACGCGGAATTCCTGCATGTCGATCGGCGGAAGTTTCGATGGGCAGCAGTTCCCGGAATCCGAGGAAAACAGGTCGGGTAAAAAGCAAGACAGTAATTTATCGGCCGGTGATAGGTTTACGCGTCAAACTCGGTTAATGCCGGTCCCCGGAAACTACACCGGATGGCAAATAAATCAACAGCGAGCCGAGAGTTCGCTAAAAGGCCGAAACAGTGAGACCTATTAAGACTGAACGCAACCCCTGCGTCCGGAGCGTGCGCGTTTCTCGCGTTACAGATCGCTGGAAGAAACAATTCCTGCTGTTGAGAAAATGAATGCCTGACGACGAGCCTTGTGACCTTTCAGTCTAAAAACCTTTGCAGGAATTCGAATATCGAAAAGAAAGTTATTATAAAATACTTGAGGATGCCATGAACCAGTGCTTCCCGATGCTGTGTCGAAGATCATGGACTTTGCCGTGACCAGGGTGGAGGACACAGCCACAGAAAGTTCAGAAATATTTCTACAGTATTTTGTATGCGATACAATTTTGGTTAAAGTTCAGTAAAATTGTTCACGGTTTGATGTCAGGATTTTGCGACGATTGGTGACGAGAACCGATCGGAAACGGCACGAGGATGACATGGCCGTATCGGAACGGGCTTCCATCGGCCGGCGATTTCTAACGACCCGGTCGATAAGGTCAGAAGCGTTTCTCGTGGTAAGTAGCGTCACGGATTTGCCACGGAACTTCCATTTTACGCCTATAATACGTCAGGGTGTTCGTGAACGTGGTTTGCCGTGGTCTCCTCCGCTCGGCTCGCTTCCCGTTGGGGGCCAATACCTTAAAAGCATACCTCTTCACCCCGCTTAACCCCGCGCCGACCTTTGAAAACACCCTCCGGAACAGTCACTATCAGATTCGAAGCCCCGACGCAAGATAATCCTTCTCTTACATCTGCCTCGAACCTCTCCCTCCCGCTCTCGCTCTCGACCCCTCCCTCCTCCGTCTCTCTTTCCCCGCCGTACCCCGAAACCGTAACCCAGTCTCTTCTTTCCCGTCGTCCCTTCTAACCTTACCGTTGAGTGTGAATCGACGGTTTTCGCTATCAACCCCGGCTTATTCGCAGTAGGTGGATCCAACCCTCCCGCAGACGCGTATCACACAATTTTTCTACTCGCCGAACCAGCTTCACGGACGATCGGTTCACGATGTCTACTCCACGCTTCTTTTTCTACCCCCGCCTGTCTGACCATTTCCTTCTCCCTTCTTTTTTCACAACGTTCTACCCCATTCTTTCTTCGGCTACTGCTGATCCCCCTCTCTCTCTCTCTCTCTCTCTCTTATGTTCGTTCTCCTTTACTTGTTTGATCCTACCGCCGCAAATTACGACCCTCCCGAGACGTCCGCCGCATGACCGGCTGCTATTGAGCAACCATTCGCAACTTTTTATTTCATTGAATATGTTAGACAAAGAGGGGACCCGGCTGCTCTCGATCGCTCCTCCTGGGTCCGCTCGACTCGCCGACTGCAATTAGACCAAATGCTTGGCCGACAGGCTTGGGATTCTGTGTTGTGTGAAATTGAACATTTCCGGATGCGCTTCACCCCTTCGGAATGAATTGACAGTACCTCTGCCGCCTCTCAATTCGTTTCAGCGGTTGCAGAAATGGGAATTGTGCGCGTAGAAACTGTTTCCTATGCAGCAGAACCTCGGTGGTCCGAATGAATCATGGAGACATAAAGGATCGGATTTGTATAAGAAATCGTGCTATACATGGAGCACTTTAGAGTGAATTGTTTTAGCTGGAACGCAATGCAGTAACTCGAGTGTAACGCTATAATATATTTAATTGGATCAACGTTCAAGTCTCCGAGTTTATAAAATTATTTCGAATAAACTGGATCATTTAGATGAAGAGAAAATAATTTTTCTCTATTCGTTTTCGTCTGTATCGAAGTCGATTAACTTCGTTATTGGCTTGATTTGACTTTAGAGCAAGAAAGGTTATTGAAGGTGCATTAATTCATTATTGGATCGGAAAATGTTTTGTAAATATCGCCCAACTGAATTGACGCGAAGATTTTCATGGAATATTATTGCTCACAGAGCGAGTACTAATTAAAGGACTCGTCTTCGATAAATACTGCGTGTCCGAGTATTGGTGTCCGACGCGAAACCTTCAACGAGCTCGAACAAAAACGCTGAAGAGCGGCAGCGTCGACTGCTCAGAAAGAAATTTCCATTAATTGTAACCCATTCCATCACGGCCCGGTCAACTCACCGCGTAAAAGCGATTTCCAACGCAACCAGGGTTATCGGCTGAATTACTCACCTGAAACAAAGGAAACAGATGGATAACGATGAGTGATCGAATTACAGGAATCGGATCAAATAAAATACGCCCCACGCGATGCGTATCGTTCATTATTTTATCGATACGTATCGAATAGTACCGAATCAATATATTCCGAAATTTCTACGAATTCGCAGAATTCACCCCTATGCAGTTGCCAACGTCGACTAAACAGTTTATACTTTCAATTTTCCATTCGCTATTCAATTAAACGCTAGAAATTTTGATACTATTTGTAACGACCAATACGAAGTTGTACAAACCATAAAAGTATCGTTGTTAAAATTTATTCGGCAAATTTGTAGACGCGCACGCCGTAATAAAAATCAATGAACACACTCAGTCAACTTCTTTCAACACTACCACTGTCAAAATTACCGGTTTTATATTTCACAATTATTGAAATTATGGAAACGTTATCATAGGAAATTACTGAATTGACTTCTTTATTTAAGCAGATGTTATAATAAAAATCGTAAAAAGTTTAAGCAAGTGCATTATTCTCTCTTCCATAAGACGTTTCACTTTTATATGTTTTGTGCTTGGTAGGGTTAGTGTTAAGAGGGTAAATCACCCTGATGGACGGCATCCTGCTAGTTAAAATTTAACTAAAAGTTTCAATTGTAAAATATGTTCTCATTTGGTGAACAAACTCTGCACCCACATTATTATAAAATGAAGTACATGCGTTTTTGGAAATCGGTTATCAGAATTTTCACAACCCCTTCCAATCTCAAACTGCTGTCATTTCCGTAACAATCGAGAATTCCGAAAATTCACGTGCCACATTTTCGATAATATATTTCCGTCTGCAAATCAACCAGAATTTTTCACTTCGCATGTTCCACTAGGTCGCAATAATGGCGGCCGGCAATCGATGTTTCAGAACGTGACGTATGAAAACAAGCGAGTAACTCCATAATTTTCCAACATTTTCGCTTTAAAAAATTGAAATATAAAACTGTAAACTACATTTCACAAAAAAATAGCGATATTTCATTTCGTAATTACCTACGAAAAAATTTCATGGGTAGTCAACCTGTTTGAATTCTTGATAGGACCATCGCTAGAATCATGCATTGCAATGTCCCACGGATCTTCCTAGGAGTCGAACCTGAAGCTCGACGCACTTCAAGTACTGAGACCCGAGTGGCGCAATGGGGTGAGCGTTTGCGGGGCTATTAGAAGCTGCGATTCCCATTAAAACTGCGGCTCCCGAAAAAATGGGGCGTCGGGAAATGTACGCGCGGTTTAGTGACGGGGCAGAATTTCGCCGACTACAAATTCAACTTCTCCGTAGAACATCGCGGGGACATTTCCTCCACCCACCCGGCCCCCCGTTGGCCCCCGCAACCCCGCGAGAAACTCGAAGCTATTTTTACCGAAGGAACGGGGCGAATGTCACGGACGATAAATCATTCGAAGGTTCCACCCACCGCATCCACCCTTCTCGAGGGTGGGGACGGCTTGGTTTTCGCGGCGTGGTGCTCGGTAACGAGTACCTTTCATTGCCCGCCAAGCAGGACGCTGCCGGGGAAAAGTTAAGAACGATTTTTCACCGTTAGCAGCGCCGCGGTGCCGGTAAATGAATACGAATTGATTCAAAGCCGCGTCCCGAATCGGCCGAGGCCGCGAGATATCGTTTGTGCCGTCTCCTCTTTATGTCCACGGGAAGACCTACATTCTGCCATCCCCCGGCTGCGTTTCACCGGCCGTTGAATGTACTCGGATATTTGGAACGCGATCCGCAATCTCGCTGTATTAAAATTTCATATCGGTTGCGTGAGAGCCGCGGAATTAGAGGAAACCTACGGGCCACGGACCATTCAGCACAGACGAATCAGGGAAGGGGGTGCGAGAGACGTCTTCGGGCAACCCTGAATTAGAGCAGGTGGTAACTGTGAAGTGTTACACGCAGGAAATGATCAGGGGAACGATAAGAGGGTTTACGAATTTTAACCATTTTTCTGAATCTTCCTATGAGCAGGAGTTTGTTTCTGTACGCCATTTTGTGTCTAGCATCTTTGAGGTAGTATTAGGGGAAGTAGTAAAAGCCCTAGCACTACATGACGCGCAGAACATATTTAGGAAAGGGATCATAGTCTCAGCGAGAACTTGATTGGAAGTGCAAGGGTTGTGAATATTTTATACCTCATTTTAGCTATGTATAACGCTGCAAAGTGAAGATTCAGATTTTAAATATACTCTACATTATCAAATTTTGATGCAATCTATTCCAGAAGTTTTATCACTGAAGCTTGAAAGTTGCCTGCATAAACCACCCTAGGAATAAACTCGTAAAGATTCAAACCCTCGATTTAAATTGTGTCTTGTAGAGGTAAACTTCAGCGTACGTTAAACTGTCCGTTTCATCAGGTTTTGCGCACGGATTTATTTTATAACTGGATCAAGCCAGCAGCTAAATATTGTCCCTATTTTCCTTGGAAATTCGACACGTTTCTCGTTTCCCGCGACAGCGAGCCGTGTACTTTCGTCGGGCAGATTGTTTTATTAGAAAGACCCACGGATGGAAACGTTTAGTCAGCGTGTTCTCCAGTCACCTCACGTCTGTCCCACTTGCAAGTCACCCGGTAGGAAATCAGGAAGGGATTGTCGGCTGTCGTAAAATAACCAATAGGGTTCCGAATGTGTCCCCGGGTCCTAAGCGATTCAAGTAGGTTCAATTACCGGGGGAAACTTTCAAAAGCTTTGGAAGAGAAAAATACTCCGGTTGCGTTCGATGTAAATGCTTGCCTATCTTCTCGGGCAGTGGTCCAAAGAATTCTTGTAATTCTGTATAGATCGTTTTCTTGCATGCTAATATCAGGCGCACAGTTTATTTGATCTTCGGCGAAAGCCATTCATTTTTCATTCCCTCGTTAACAGCACATGTACAAATGAAATCGTGGTGAAAAATAAAGCAGATATTATTTTACATTTAAAAACTTTACGGGTTTATCTCTGAAAAATTACAACTAGATTGCGTAACTTCGTACAACCATTTACAGAAAATATTACCGGGAACTTTATTTCCTTCAGCCGAAGCTGCAGCGGCTAAAAAATAGAATAATCCTTCGCCGTATTTCACTGGGAACACATATTCCACCAGCAAACCGAATAAAAATCCATGGTCCAATTAAACCAATAATTTCGCAAAAGGTAACCGACGAGTATCCGGTAGCACAGCAGCTCAGAGAATCGCATGAAACGCCGCGATTCGTCGGACGGAGCAGTTAACGGGTTAACGAACGATTGCAGCGGCTCGTCGGCTAAACAAGGGCTGGGAAAAAATGTAATTCTCAGCGGCGATGAGACACGCGTGGGAGGGATTAACGATTCGGCCGGGCCCTGCGTAGATTCATGGAACGCAGAAGTTTTGGCACGCGGGAACGATCGTCGTTATTCACCGTGGGAGGAGGGAGGGGGTGGGGGGTGGGCCACGGGCGAACTGGCCTGGCGGGGTGGTGGGAATTTTTTTAATGCGTGCCGCGGAATAATTAAAATGCAACTGGTATGCGCGTGACGGCCGAGACTTAATAAATCACCAGCATGTTGCGGGCCGCTGTAAAATCCGGCTCGGCCGCGTTATTTCGCGCGCGTGCCACCGTCGCGCACTGTGTCTCCCTAATGAAATTGTTTCCATGTGATCTTGCGGTTCGGACCCGGCCACCGGGTCCAACGACCGTTTCTCCTGCGAAACCCGATAGTCGTCCGGGCCGGGGGGAGCGAGCCGCGGGTTAAAAATACATCGTAATCTGTTTCCACGTTAGTTAACCGCGCCGCGTAACGCGTTGCAACCGCGTTAATTGTCAGGTACGGATGAGCAACGAAAGTATCATAGCGGTTCCGCGTCGGGAGCCGGTGCCCGCCGTGAAAACGCTCCTGCCTGTTAGTTTGACGTTAAATAAACCGGCGGCCTTTGACGTTCCACGGCAACGTTGAACCATTGGGTAACGAGGACGGTGTATAACTGCGCGTTACACACGCGGATCGGCCGCTAACGAGCCGCTTCTTATTTTTCCTCGCGCTTTTACCGCTCTACATTCATGGCCAACTCGCCCCGGGAATTGGATGACGACGATTAGGTCGGCTATGACACCTATTATCGCTGCTATTAGGCCGGCGGAGACGCGAGCACCCTTCCTTCCTTCAACCGATCCCGTACGATCACGTTGGAAATCCGGAGTAACGAAGTTACGTCGAGATTAAAAATCGTTATACGGTTCATCGTAACTTCGATTTAAGCGACTGTGCTTCACTTGATACGCTTTTGATGGGCTACTCGTGATCGTAGCTATCCGTGTAAAGCGTGCGGCAATTTTCTTTCGCACGGTTTTCAACACAGTCCTTCGAGATCGACGTTAATACTGTGATTGAACTTCACGGAATCATCAGGTAGGAGAATCATTTTTTTTTCTTGCTCTTGGATAATAGTATGCGGGCCCATTTTGATCCACCATTTCGAAAGCATCGTCCAGGCACTGTGTTCCCGATGATTAATTAATTTTTATCGGAAGAAAAAATTGAAGACATCCAGATCAGCAGATACCGATGTGATCAATTTTATTCTATATGAGGTCGGGAGCAAACGAAACGTTACTTGAGAAAAATCGCCAAAGTTTCTGCAGCAATACTTTGAAAATCAAGAATTGGAATTGACAAAATGTTCTGTGTGCAACATTCCGAGTTAGTTTGGAGTCTGGCCGGAAACGCGCGTGCAGCTATTATGGAGGATACACGAGAACATCGCTCACAATATCGGCCGATCTGGCAATGGAGAGTCCTGCCAATCTGTCCGTGGCAGCGTGGAGAAACGGTTTCTTCTGGCAGGCGAGTGTCCGGCACCGGTAACGCGATATCCATTAACGAGGTATGTTTTGTCAGTCATCGAGCTGCGAATCCGCGTCATTAGCGTCTCCGTGCCGATCTCCATCAGTCATCCTTACCCCTGGATGGCAAACCGAATTCGCAATGCGCCATTTCAGATTGATGGATCTATCCGTTCCTCGGTACATCCTTTGCCCGGTTCCCCGAGCGAAAATTCTCCCGGTATTCTCGGTCTGCCGGTTCACGCAGATCGCGCGCCCGCACCAGCAATCCAACGGCCATTAGTTATCAAATTATTTCGTTTACCGGGCTCGGACGTTAGGAAACGTTTATGCGCGTGTCACGATGATTTATGGGGTACCGCAAGGCTCCGCATGGTAGCGAGCCTTAGGCACATCCCCGGCCGACACCGTCCCTCGGAAATAATCGATGATGGAGAAATTATGTGGGTCGTGACTCATCGAGCAGCTCTTCCGGTGATTTTCTTCGTTACAACCTGCGAGGAATCATTGCGGGCGAAGGCTCTTCAGGATTTATGGACCGTGAAACCCTCCCTTTTCGAAAACGAACACCCACCGTGCGAAGAACATGTCGTAAGAAAACCAACATAAATCATGAATATTATCAAGCCTTAAAAGTGACCGTCGCGTGTTGCCTTATGAAAACGACAAGATTCTATAACTTCAACAATTTCAACGCATTTAAACGGATTTTGCATATCTAGACGTATTTTTAACTCGGTGAATGATGGACACTTAAGAAAACATGTCAAATCGAGATCACGAAAATTTTGTTATCACGAATAGTACGTACAATATAGTTTACATCAATAGGTATAGAATGACAAAATACAATAATGCGTTCAATTAAGAATTAACTGGAGTTAACTCGTCATTTCGCTAAAAGGTTAAGAATTCGTTTCAGATTTAAAAGCCCGACGCAGAAATTGTTTTTCCGTTTTGTTACTTAGACAGCATTTTAATATTTCCCTCGGATTTTCGATATTAGAAATAAAGCGATTTTCCCACGGTAAATCTCTATCGCGAGTCTTTTTAAATTTTCCAACGATGAAGGCTGAACGCGCGCGCGGAGATTTTCCAATGCCTGGGCTCCTGTACGCCTCGCCAATCTGTTATTTTTCCACAGGCGTATGAATATTCCCGAGTAACAGCGCGGAGAACCGTTTCGATGGCAAAAAGAAGCTCGAGCCTACAGTAAATAACGCTTCACTCGTGTAAGACGCGCAAAGAGGAAATAACGTCTGACGGTTTGTTTTTCGAAAAAATATCTTAAATTCCGCGCCTAAGGAGCTTACAAAAAAGCGATCTTTTCAACCGTGTCGGAGAGAATCGCTCGATTTCAAGATTCCATTCTCTTTATTTTAATTGAAAAGATATTCTTGGAGATTGGGAAATAATTGTCGCTGCTGTAAGGGAAGACTGGCGCTGCGTTCCAAATCAGGAGTGTCGAAAAATTGAAGAACGAGAAATTGAATGAACTGTTGCAAGAGAACCGTGGTGAAATATAAAAATTATTAACTCTCCGTATGCTGGAGTCGTTCGGGCTGATAGCGGTGGGGATAAGCCCGAGCGACTTATTTCGAAATACGAAAATTGCTATCCCCTCTTCTTCATCCGAAATACGACGAAAGCCGGTCCCGAGCCATCGCCTTATATCGAAAGGAAACTGCAGTGACATATTGGCGTGTGTCAGAAGTGATTCTCGGTTAAAACACTCGATATGATACCCAGGAAATGATTTGTAATCGACGTTCTTTTCTACGTTGGGGGTTAGCGGTCCAGGAATAGTGTCGGTACGTGATACGTGACATTTCACAATTTTGGGAAGATGATTAAGGCTCGCCGTGAAGTTGGTGGTCGACAGAGGCGGAACTTGAGTCGCGATCACGGTAACGCGTTAATATGAGCTTGATAATACACGGGCCGACAGGAGACTAAGCGGAATACTCCATTAGGAGAGAGAATTTCGATGCAGGATGATCGTTCAAAGGAAGCTCCCAGGTAAGACAAACTTGGCCTGACAGCGGCCGATCAAAGTCGAGCCGGGGAGATCCCTGCCAAAACAACCATTGTCTCTTGATAACGCGACAGGCTTGGGGCCTGGCGGGGCCGTTAGGAGTTGTTCCCCTCTATCGGCTGGACCAGCAGCGTTGCCACCCCGAGGTCTCCGACCAGCCAACCAGTCAGCCCGGAATCTAGAGAAACCTGGGACCAGCTACTTTACACATTCATGAAGCGGTATCAAAGGCCGTCAAGATCACTGTCTCCGCGGAACCCCGACGGGAATTGAAGCGGAGCGTGTCCCGTGTGTTTGCGGTAACCCTAAAACGATCGATCACCGCCAGCCTCACGAGGTGCCGACCCAAGAATCGATGTCGTTCACGACGATACCGCCGCAGCTACGTACTTCTACACGTGTATCGCTGCCGGCAGTCGTACCTACCGGAGTCACCCGGCTACCGAGCCTTTTGATTAATCGTTCTTCCATCAACAAGCCACTCTCACACCGACCGGACCACACCAGCGACAACCGGTGGCCCAATATCTTCGCACGATGATAAACAGCTGGGATAATACGCCCGTGCCCTCTTGTTCCTTCCTGCCCAATCTTAAGGGCCGGTTTTGCCAGGCGGCCTTGGTCCGCCCCAGTGTGCGTGCCGCGTGCGTGTGCCATGGTGTGCCGCACACAACGCGTGGCCGACGACGTAAACAATGGCGCTGCCGTAGCTTCGGCCACGCGCGCTCATATCGCCTCTCCGACAGGCATCACGCGACCGAATAATGCAAAATGTTGCTCGACAACGCAAAAGTAGGAACTGCCGGGTAGCGAGCGCACTAGATTTATCCTTTATCTAGCGCTTTTGATCACTGGTAAGCACCATCTTTGCATTATCGAGCCATAAATTGCCGCCTGCCGAACCCTTGCAACCTTGTACGATCTGGCGTTGTATGCAGCACACCATGGCACACGCACACGGCACGCCCACTGGGGCAGATCAAGGCTACCTTGGCAAAACTGGCCCTTAAGGAGAATTGCAGACTTTTCACGCAAGAAATCTCGCGGGGCGGCACGGGGGAAAGGGGGGCCTTGATTGACACCCCCGTAGTCACAATGTGTACGCTTGAGGTCACAAGCATCCTTGCCGGAAAATTCCTTCTGTGGCAATACATGACGTCTCGTACCGAGAACTGCCCAACCAACGCACCAATAGAGGGGACATCTAGTGACGTCACGATCCATACTGTAGAACCACAGTCTCAGCACGAATCGCGACGTCGTTGTCTCGGTTAGACTACGTTATGGCTCCGTGACGTCGTTCAGGTTCTAATTACAGTGAATTCTCGATATATGTCAACAAGACAGGTCTTGCCCGCGCAGTGTATCGTCCAGGACACATACCCGAGCCGTGTTATGTTTACATTGGTCGGTGTCCGTGGTCTCTCGACCTTCGTGACCCCTCACAGGGTATCCCGTGGTAGTGGGGATAATTCCACGATGTTTATCATCCAGGCCTGACGACATATACAGAGAAATCACCGTATTCCATTTCCTCCAACTCCTTCAAATCCCTCGTAACGCTAGTTGCACGGTACGTAGTTGTGTATGAGCGATTTAACCAATATTTCGTTAGAACCGAAAATGTGTGTGAAACTAGGCGTGCCCATTCTGACCAATCGGCTACGCATTCCGTTCGCGGGACTCGTTGCGAGGAACGCAGAGCACGTATCGGATGACTTATTCAAGTGATGACTTATTCAAGCGATGACTTAGTCAAGTTGAATGTTCATTTGTGACCAGTGTTCATTTCCATCGTTCACTTTCAATCAGGAATTAGCGAATTTAATTCAATCACTGATCAAATATACTCTGGTTTTTATCTTTTACATTTATTGTGGACAATTCATGATGCAAATCTCATCCTTGCGTTAAACGATCTTTCGTTGCTGATTATCTACTAACACATTATTTGCCGACGGTTATTGCATAATTTTTTAACGAGGTTCGTGGCTAAGGATTTTTTTAATGTGTCTTTCAACGACAAGAGCAATTTTACTCATGAACCAATCAAATCACCTACAGTAACGCAATCTAATAATTTCGTTTGGGATTATTATGTAAACGAATAAATAGGTCCTGTTAGCATTCCGAGCATCACACTGTACAGCTTTAAGTAGCGCCGCATACATAATTCCTTTGGCCTACCTAAGGTAAACAATGAAACTACGATTCTCATAATAACAAATAAATAAAACGTACTGCATTCTTACCGATACCGAGGCAAGTTCCAACAGTAGAAGCTGTAGAAATCGGCCGATCAACATTTAAACCAAGCCAGAAACTAAAGATTAATGCCAACGTTGATCCGAGTAAATGAACTCATGCTAGGAACGTTTTCGCTCATTGTCAGAAGCGCTCAGAATTGGCTATCGGCAGGTGAGGGACGTCTTAAATAATAGAACGGCAAGCTCGCGGCTGCGACAAGATAAATAGAAGCGGGAGCGTCGACGGGGGGGCGAAGAGATAGAGCACGGTAATCGAGCAAAGCTTATCGATCGGTGAACGTTCATTGCGCGGGAATGAGAAATGTGTCCGACGCGATTAGTTTCGAGAGAAGACGTAAAAACGTCTCCGAGCGTCTCGCGAGCACATTGCGCGGCCGGTATTCCTGGTGCGATGAGATAATTTATTACCAATATTTTTCACCGGTGTGTTTTCCCGTCGTCATTTGTTTCGCCCGTGCTAGACGACCAAAGTGGAGGACGTTTATTTCAAGCGAGGACTCGCCCCGGTTTCTTACGTCCTTAACCATCGTCTCCGCGCGGCCTCTTTGTCGTCGCTCGTCGACGACGGCGAGGGCGAGCGGCGGGGGTCAACAGGGGGGGTTGTTTCGTTCCGAAGAAGGGAGGAAGAAGTATTCCCGGTATGCGGTAGCCGGTTTGCTTTGTCCAAATTTTTGTGCCCATTTATCTACACGTTCGTTCTGCAATCCCGTCGTGGTTCCGTCGCAGGGGCCAGCGCCGACACCACCGCCACCCCTTGTCACCGGGCTTTCATTTCTAAAGCCAGCAAGCGCGTCTGACGAGCCTCGTTCCGTCCCTTCTACCCCTTCAAGTCCGAAATGCCTTTGTTTTTGCTGACTGCCTCGCGATAGTGTCCTAAGCGCGATTGCAATTTCCACTGGGTGGGTGGAATTTTTCTTTCCTCTTCTTTTTTCTCTTTCCCTTCTCTTTTCTCTCTCTCTCTCTCTCTTCTTCCGTCTCCCCCTCTCTCTCTCTTTTTTTCTGCAACCTCCCCGCGACTCTTACCGTCATCCACTTCCATCGAATATCCTTCGCCGTCGGACCGACGAATTTTTTACGTTAACGCTTCCGAAAAGAAAGTTCGGCTCGGCCTATCTCTGTCCTTTGTAACTTTTTCGCCCGTCCGCCTCCACGGCCCGTGGAATTTTCGATGAGAAATTCCCGACACTAGTCCGACGGAGAAAAAAAAACGTGATTGCGGACGCTAGTTGTGATTCCCGTTGACGGAGGACCGTCTATCCTCCCGAGGATTACTTTTTCAGTCTTTGAACAGCAAAAATTCGGATTGTTCCCTACTTTTTTTTTTTAGAATAATCTGGAAATATATTTTACTCGCGCTGCTTGCAAGGTGTAAGTTGATTGTTGGAATGTCGAGTATTGTAGCAGATAGCGGGATCGATTCTTAGATCATTCGACGAGAGGTGGTTTCTCGTTCTCCATAGTACTAGCGTGCAAGAGTACCTAGTAGATAAGTAAATGCTAGGAGCGGTCGACTAGGCGCGGCTTTCGAAAGATTACTGACTAGTTCGACCGAGAGATTTGACGTGGCACTATTACAAATGCCAATTTAGAGTTCGCAATCGCTGCTAGAATTTCTAGGATTTCGTAGATCATTTATTCGATGTGGTTTCGCAAGTTTATAATCGTTCCAATTTGCACAAGAAACTTAAAGATGGAAAGTACCGGTATGATTGTATGCAGAATACAAAATTCCATCAAGCAATAGTGTTTCAAACGAATTGGAAATTTGTTACAAAATAAATTCCATCTCCAACAACAATTTACTCCCTAATAAAATTAAAATTTTAACACAAATACGAAGCAAGTTCAATTGCCTGGAATTTGATGAAAATTCGAAAGTAAATTTTCAGATAAATTTGAGTAAAGCCACAATCGATTTCGAGATGACAATCGATGCACAGGGCGATACGATCTGTGCCGAGATGAATCAGTCCCGTTTTCCGTTAGTTATAATTCAGGCGAAAACGACGGCACGTGACTCGCATATTCGCGATCGTCGAATAAAGCTTGGAGACAGCTCGTAATCGATGGTGGAAAGGTGCACATGCGTGCCTCCGCGAGTCGACGGTATCAGCTCGGAGCGCATAAAACAATTTCTCGGAACAGATCGCATAAAGTCTCACCCAACTGCCATAAATTTCTTTTCTCGGTGCGCTACGATGCTCTTCCAACTTTCAACCGTTTCCACTAAAACCTTCGAGCACCCTCGAGTACCGTGAGCTCCTTCGCGGTGTTCCCTCCGAGGATCGATCCTTGGAAGCATTCAAACAAAAATTATTTTCTACGGAACTCTTGTAATCGTCGACGAGGCGAGCAATTCCGGCGATATTTCAGAAGCTCTGCTCGCCGACGCGCAGAACCTTCGCTCGGTTTCATGGAGAAAACGAAGGAAATCCTTTCACCGAGAAGAAAACACCGCGCTCACGTCGATGGAATGATTATTATATCCTGGCGACGGAAGAGTTGATATTGCGACCCTTTGGGCGTTCCCAGAAATCGCTGATCTACAAGAAAACGTTTACAGACATCACCATTTTATTTCTATTTCTCAAGCGACGCTTTCCTTCATCCCGAGGAGCCTCGATTTTAACGAAATCGTTCGGAAGAATTAGAATTCGTTTGCAACCTCGTGGGCTAATAATCAATTTGATTCACCTAACCCGGTATAACACTTTTCAGAATTAATCAGCATAGAACGAAAGTTGGAGAAGTGGAATGGACAATTTGGTCCACGTCGTGGACAAATATCTTAAACACCAGACAACCATCAACGAAAATACGGTTAGTGGGGAGGCGTTACTTACGAAATAGAGAGAGAGAGAGAGCAAGAGAGAGCAGTTCCATTGTGGAGTTCTCTCCGGCGAGTTTCGAAGACGGTTCCCGAATGTAAATTGGGTTTTCACGCGGAACTTTCACGGTAAACACATTCGTATGGGGATCGTTCAGCAGTCGCGTTACCGTTCCCTAAACCAAACAACTGCGATTAAAGCGCAGCCAATTCTTTCACGGTCGAATGATAACGATGAGAGATCGCCCGATCCAGGCTCTTCGCTGAGAGAAACTTGAAAATTGCGATTCTTCGCGGCCGAACAATATAGAAACGTTTTGAGCGCGTTAACACAATGCTCGGAACTTTTGCGATAAACCATTACCAACGATCATTCGGGGAGTGGGGAGGGGGTGGCCGCTCTCAGCTTTCGGTATCTTTCAAAACCTCTATGTATCTGCTAATAGCCGAAGTTTCCCGCCGACATATTACCGTTTGACGTCAAATACGGGGATTGTCGCTATAAGAAGCTTTACCGAACGCGTTAGACGCTCGGCGAATCGAAAAATAAAGTGAAAATCGATAACAACTTACGACGGAAATTTCATCGTCGCTCTTATACCTGATCTTATTAGAATACCAGGCAGATTTTCAATACTTCCACGGTAAATGGGGAGTAAGTCACCGGAAACGATAACTGCCTCTCGAGAGAAATTTTTAAGCTTTCAGGAAAATCGTGATCGCAAATTTCCTCTCTCTCTCTCTCTCTCTCTAATAACACTTATTTTACCGTTAACCAATCGAATCTAGAACGCTCCGAGGAATTACGAATCGTTAATAACAAGAATATTAAGTCAAACGTTTCTTCGGCGTTATTGCTGCAACTCGAGGTCGTAAAAATACTTCATCGGTAGACGACCGATTCGATGCATTTACGATGAAATCCATCAGGCGAAATTCGGAACAATACAAACATCAGAATAATTTAAGAACTCGGTTTTGTTCCAATTTATTAAAATTATTAACACCTGTATGACGTAACGACGTGTATATGTAATTATAATTTCATCTTTCGTTGATGCTCATGGATCGTTTCATTTAATTTCGATTTGACACTAAACCTGCCAAGCATTAACAGTATCTGGTAAATATTAGCTTATAAAAATGGCAATCATAAATTTATTCAGATTGTCCGTTATTTTCAATATAATAAATGCTTGGACAAGTAAATTTATTCCCATAAATGAATTTTTATAGTTTCAATAATATAGTTTTTGTTTTCAGTGAATGCACACGATGAAAATTCCTGGTATCCTCTTCAGGAAGTGAACGGTGTATGTGACTAGGAGATCGCTGTTGGTACACGCTCGGGCCTAACAGTATTGTGTAGATTGCGAAAGAAAGTTTCGGGACAACCTAATGTTTCTTCGGTCGCGTGAATTTCCTCGGGACCGTTCGCGGGAACAGGGCGATGAAGTTGTCGAACCGGCGTATCAGCAGGAAGTAGTAGACGAAACACGATAAATCTCGTGCGGAACGGCGAGAGCGTTTGTTCATCCCCAGCCCTCCATATTCTCCTTGACATTATTAGAGCAGGAAGTCGAAGCCACTATCTCGCGGAACGTCCTGGAGGAAATCTCGTGTCCCCGGCAAAGAAATATTTACATAGCTGAAAGCATAGAAGGAAACTCTTACGGGGCGGTTCGCGTTCGCGACGAATTGCAAATCAATGCAAATTCCGTCGCGGCCGCGTTCGCGAGAGCACACTCTTCGGGGTTCCGCGCGCCCTGCCACGGCTTACGTAAAACACTCGCTCGTCGTTCGTGGTCGAGCGTTTAGTTAAAAAATCAATTAAACCACGCCTCGGCATTCATCTTCGTTCCTTCCGGCGCGGTGGCGTCGGGCGACGCTCGGCGACGCTATCTCCGCCGCTCGGGCGTCTCGCAAGTCAAGCAATCTTCCTGATAACCGTCAATATCTGCAATCTGGATTATTAATTTCATAAAGTGCCGCGTTTCGCTTCCAACCCCGGGTAAATTTATATTCCATTAAATGTAGCTTTCATGTTGCTTTCCAGGCGTTCCATGATTACACTACCTCTCCCCTCGCATCCGCTCTCCTCTTTCCATCCTATTATTTCTTTTACCATTTTAACTGCTTTGTTTCTTCCACCTCTCCCAAGCGTATTTCATTTCCAAGTTATCTAGCGATCCTTCTCCACCCTTATAACAATCTTTCTCTATCAGAATTCCCGTTTGTCCCTGGCCAGGTGATGAAAGGATCCGCAGGTACACGGGCACGTAGGATAAGGAGACAAAATCCACGGCGAAAGAGCGCGATGACGTGGTTCGAGCGGAACGGGGATGGTAGAGGGCTTGGAGATAGCGCGTCGTTTGCGCTATCAGTGCACTTAAGATCTTGCGGCTGAAGAGCGACGAGAGAGTCTCGGGAGAGGGAGAGGGAAAGCGAGAGAGAGAGAGAGAGGGAGAGAGCACCGAGAAACCTCGAGGTCGTAGCAAGTGCGCGGCGACCGTGGAAACGAGCAGGACTATGGCTCGTAGTTGCGAGCGTTCTCGTCCTCGTCCTCGTCCTCGTCCTCGACGTCGTGGTCGTCGTAGCCGTCGTTCGGGACGATGGTGTGGCGATAGGAAACGGTGGAGATGGCGGCGGTGCCGATGGTGGTGCAGCGGGGTTGAATATTCATTCGCGTTACATATGGATCAGCCCTGAACGGCATGGCTGGAACGAGCTAAGAGGAAAAGAGTGTGGCTAAGCGTCAGGGAGGGTGCGCGCCTCGCCCACGGATTCGAGTTAAGGGCCTGAATATTGCGTCCTTCGTCCTTCTTGTCCTCGAACGATCGGTCGGCCAGGTGCTGCTGCGCCCCGTCCACGAAAAAGGGGAATGATCACGGCCACCCCTTGGTCGAAGTATGCAAAGGTGTCTTTGATAAGAACGCCACCCCTCTAGCCACCTCTTCTTCTTCTTCTTTTTCTTCGCTTCTTCTTTCCCTCTTCTTTTCTCCGGCCATCCAATCGCGACAACACCTGCCAACGCTTCCCTCTCCCTCCCCCCTCCACCACCACCACCTCCTCATCCACCCTACCCCGGTCGGCTTCGCAGGAACGATTAACATATTCCGCAGGAATTAGTTAATGTTTAGTTGGTTTTTGGCAGCGACGCCTCGAGGAGTCGTTAAGCTACTTGTTGGGGAATAATGGCGGGATAAATTAGATGGAAACCCCGCCGCTCGCCAGACAATGGGGACCCGGGCTGTTTTGTATTCTATGAGATTGTGGTTTTAGAGTCCCGACGGACCAACTGTGTAATTTTTGTTCCGCGGAAACTGAATATTCAGGACGACCGTGCGAATGCCGGATCCCCCTCCTCAACGTCTGGGACTTGTCTTGCCCCGTGGACACAGGTGTTATTTATTCGGCGGCCAGGATTTATCAGCGGTTCCTTACGACTTCACGATGTATCCGGGAAAGCTCGCCGGCGTTACAACTCGCTGAAATCAAAATTACAACCACCACGAATCGGTGCTATGCATTCATTTGTAATCACCAGACTGTGGAATCTCTATGCGAGATATAAAGTGTGTGGTATCAACTGCAAGACACAGGGGCTAAGTGCAAATTTCATTCTTCCTTCAGTAATTTTAATAAGCTGGAACTTATACATTCATATTTTTATATTTCTTTTGTCTGCTCTGTTTTTGGCAAAAATACGGAAGATTTGCAGTCTAATATTTATACATATTTGCTGCGTTGACCCATCGGAAGTCTAAGGACAAAATTGCAATGTTTTGGTACAGTGCCAGTGCATTTTCAGACCCTTAGCATTCGAATGGCGGCTCTAAGGAGCCAATAAAAATTGCTACACAATTATTTCAAATATTGTTGACACTATTCAATTTTTTTTTATTCAGTAAATTGTTGAACAGTCTAGTATTGTATGAGGTATTATAAATATCAGTTTCGTACCCATAAAATGAAAATATATGCAACGGAAATATTCCAGGTCGTCAGAAATGTTTCGAATGGGAATCAAAATAGCTCCGAGTTCAAATTGTTGAACAAGCAAGCTGTAAGATAGTCTGGCGGTCTGGTACCGTTTGAGTAACGTTAATTTAATTGAAAATACAAAGAATGAACATTCAAAGGGATTTAGTGCTTTCTTCGGAGAAACATGAAAATTATTTAAAGAAAATATGATGAAACATAATAAGCCGGTGTCTTCCATATTGCCATTTGAAAATCGTGTCTACCGCGTCTAACTTGTTTAATTTTTCTATAATCAACTCGGAACGAAGATCGACAAATGGCCGATCACCTCGCAGACAAAAATGGCCCTCGACAACGGCAATTACGAAAATAAAGTTTGCGAAGTTCACCGATAATTAAACTGAAATTTTTAAAGGCCTCGTGTCCGCGGTTATTAATTCGTCGTGCTACATTGTCGCAGCGGGTTCCTGGCCCGATCGTCGACGAAAAAGCACTCGAGTTTTCTTTTCAGAATCAAAATTCGAATCGAAGGGCGATAATTACAGAGACTTAATGGCCGCTTTAAATACGGACCATCGTCGATCCTTTCTGTTCTCCCGTTTGGTGGTACAGCGAGTAATGTAAACTGACTGACAGAGGAAGAAGAGACCGAAAAGGGGTTGGGACACACAATGGCTTTCGATGCCTGGAAGGTAGACGGTAGAAGGAGCCCCTGGAGCCAGTAAATGGATCTCCTCCGCATCCCGAGACCGGAAATGAACGAAATGGCCGCTAAGCGAAAAGGGTTCCCTTCTTTGAGGCTCCGGAGCGGTTCAGAGATGGACGCAATGACTCCCTGATAACTGTTGCTGTGTGAAAACAGAATTTTATTCGAACGCCGGCACCCTCACCCCCGGTGGTTCACCCATCGATTATCTGACGTTTAATAGACTTTTTCCCAAGCGCATTCATCGATGCTCCCATCCTCGAGGACGCCCTCGGCTGGCCCGTTCAATTTGCAATTTCATAACGGCAAATAATTCTTCCTCGCAACGCTCCGCCATATTCGCGAAATTATTTCGTGCATTAGGTCGTAAACTAAATCCTTGCGTTTACGATTCCCGGGGATACCCAGGCGTTTTTTATGCGGTCATTCGTTTTTCGAAGTTTGGGTTTGCGAAATTCATTCGGACGTATCAAACCGAAGGGGGATGGAATCCATAAAACGGGGGGGTGTGGTTTACGGCCAATCAGGAGAACTCTAAACACACGTATCTCCTAATTAATTTTTCACGTTGAACTTTTCTTGCGTCCGACTCGAGACGCGGTCGAAAATGTAAAAGAATAAACTTATTTTACCACGAGCACGAAGGACGTGTAAAATGATGTAAAAGAGTAATGAAAGGGACGGTCTTATCTTGTGAAAAGCTCGTACTAATAATCGCACAACAAGCAATTAATCATGTTTGCCACAACACATCGATTTTCCAGCTACTTTCCCCGAAGAGCGGTTTTACCGATAATACTATTAATCATTTCGAACGGTAATAAAATTTTTGAACCGGCAGAGATTAGGGTATCCCTTTTCACGAGGCGCCCGGAAAAATAGATGACAGTCATGTTTCAAATCAAGCTCCAGGCTGGTCCCGCGATCACTTTTTAAGATTAGACTGTTCGTTTTTCATTCGGCGCGAGCCACCACCGGTCGTTTTATACACAAGAGGGGGAGCAATGACTACAATAAGGCCTGAAGATGATATGGCATTAGTGTCGAGTACGATGGCTCGCGTATTTGTCAATAGGTGGCTGTTAATGACAGGGCTCCGTTCCCCGTCTCGTAATCCTCCCCGGATTCGCCCCTATTCCGCTTTCACCCTCCTCTTTGCTGCCCTCTCTCTTTCTCGCCACCTAGCTCCGTCCTTAACCACGCTAACCCCACCGAACTAACTACTTATCCGTCCGCTTATAATCCTTCTAGGTTTCAACTTATTAATTATGCCAATTTGAGGGACAGCTGTCGAAGCAATTCACGCAGTCGCCGCTCACCGAGGGACAAGTACGTCGCTTCAGCTAATGGCCACAAAGATTGCTCTGCCCGCTCCCAATACGTTTCAAATAAGTTGTCCAACAGATTCCAGAACACCTTGCATCTCTGCATCGTCGGATGCAAAGCAGTGAAACTCGAACTCGGATTCAAACAGAGCCACGGTGAATAGTAATCATCGCTATTATACAGTAATTAACTTGTCTTGCTCTTTTGATTTGCAACTTCCTCCTCTATTTTAAAAGTTTGTAATTCCTCGTAGTAGAAGACCAGAACATTTAAAATCGATGTATTAGAGTCATAAATGTCTGCGAAGACTGTCTTTCGTTTCAGAATGAAATGTTCAAGATTTACAACGTTCAACTGTTTAACACAGCCGTGTGAATCACATGATTTTCCGCTTTCTCGTCGATCAGTCACGGTCGTACTTCCCCGACGACGAAATCAGGCCACATAAAATCGACGAGTTAACGCCATACTGCCCGAAACTTGCTCGTCGGTCTAATGTTCGCAACCAAACTCTCGCGTTTCGTCGCAAAATTTTCCCGACTTGCGCAGCTGATCGTCCAAATTTTTGGTCGATTCTATAAATCTCGCGGCGTCGAACTTTCTCATCTACCTTCCGGTCTCGTGTTTCCGCTACAGAGAAAATCAGGACATTTAAAATCGATGAGTTGGTGTCATAAACCGGGAGGACCGGCTTAGCAACTTCGCGTTTCAGCGTCCGGATTTTCCGGATATCCCGCGCACTGGGATTGTTGATGGAAGCGCAGGGGAGAGGGGCGGAGGCTGGCGTAAAGCAAAGCGTTACAGGATACAAGGCGCGCGTGGCGATAAAAATCAGGGATGTGATTGAACGCGGGGCAATAAAGCGTGTTCGCGCGTACGCCCGGCGTCGCACGCAAATTCGCCGTGACAGAAATTCGCCGGTATAAAACTAAATTGGCACCGCTCAAAGACAGCTGCCGGGGGACGACGGCTTCTGTAACGAAGGTAACCGATGAAGAAGACAGGACGAAGACAGGCGGGCTGGTTGCGCTGGTAAGCAATAAAGTTACGCCTCGCGGCGCACCGGGGTATCATGCCGCAGAGGGCTCTAAACATTCTGCGCCGTCTATAAGGCGTTAAGCGCAGCAGCTTTATTGCCGTTCGGCCAACCAGGATCGAAACGAGAGGCGCTTTTATGAGCGCGAAGCTTAGGCCCTCTGTCCTGGTACCGGTTAACTTTCGCGATCGTTATCGGGGCTGCACCCGCGGCCGTCATTGTCTCCGCTAACGATAGAACAGATACATCAAGAAGGTTTCCGCCTAAACGAATCTCCCTTTGGTCGCATTCCACCGAAACGAATTTATGGGAGGTCGCGTTTAACGCGTATCCCGCATGGAAATTCCACGGACCGCCGATTACTTGTTGCTACACCGCATTCTGCCGATCTGCTCCGCCATTTTACAAGCAACCTTTGATTTCTGATGCTACATTGTTGCGTCCACGAGAATTTCTGATGATAGGTAGCACCGCTTGCTCCAGTTCTTCGGCTATGCCGGGTATCTCGATGAAATTCGAGAACCGAAGCTACACTCTCGCACTAAAACCGGAATACGTTCGTGCTTACAACCGTTTTAAAATAGTACCTATACATAAGTTCATGCTACGTATTCGACAGTTACGAAAATGCATTTGCTTAGGGATTGAAGAGCAAGGACTGTTTCTACTTATATGTACATTTAAATAAAGTAAGCCAATCGAATGAATCGAAGTCAAGAGGTTCATGAAGGCTGTGAGCTTCATGGATAAGGATTTTTGGTATAGATCCTTTAATAGTAATACCAAGAGTACAATATCGATGTATAATAATTTGTTTCGAATTATTATGTAAAAAGAAAAGACTCCTAAGCCTGTCAGAGTGATATGATTGACTCTCAAGATTTTCGCATTGTAAGCTGGAGTCGATTGTACCAGAAGATGGTCGTAGCAGTAAACATTAAATAGAAGATGCGGTTTGGTATAGATCCTTCAATAGTAATACCAATAGTACAATATCGATGTATAATAATTTTGTTTCGAATTATTATGTAAAAAAAAAGACTCCTAAGCCTGTCATGAAATTAGTGACTCTCAAGATTTTCGCATTGTAAGAGGGAGTCGATTGTACCAGAAGATGGTCGTAGCAGTAAACATTAAATAGAAGATGCGGTTTGGTATAGATCCTTCAATAGTAATACCAAGAGTACAATATCGATGTATAATAATTTTGTTTCGAATTATTATGTAAAAAAAAGACTCCTAAGCCTGTCAGAGTGAAATTATTGACTCTCAAGATTTTCGCATTGTAAGCTGGAGTAGATTGTACCAGAAGATGCTCTGAGCAGTAAACGTTAAATAAAAGATGCGGTTTGGTATAGATCCTTCAATAGTAATACCAACAGTACAATATCGATGTATAATAATTTTGTTTCGAATTATTATGTAAAAAAAAGACTCCTAAGCCTGTCATGAAATTAGTGACTCTCAAGATTTTCGCATTGTAAAAGGGAGTCGATTGTACCAGAAGATGCTCGTAGCAGTGAACGTTAAATAAAAGATGCGGTTTGGTATAGATCCTTCAATAGTAATACCAACAGTACAATATCGATGTGTAATAATTTTGTTTCGAATTATTACGTAAAAAGAAAAGACTCTTAAGCCTGTCATGAAATTATTGACTCTCAAGATTTTCGCATTGTAAGCTCGAGTCGATTGTACCAGAAGATGCTCGGGGCAGTAAACGTTAAATAAAAGATGCAATCATGAATCATGGATTCTCGAAAGGCCATTAAACAATCACCGGTGTGCTAATCGTTAAAAATGCAAATGTAGGTAAGAGCGACGGGGGATTCGAAGTGTCGCGCGTTGTCGCTGTTGTCATCGAGGGTTCCCCACATTTTCTTTAGGTTAAACCGAGCGATAATCTAACTGCGTAAGGGTGGTGAGAGTCGGTATCGTTTCGAGCAAAGCACCGGCTGTAAATTCCCACGTAATCTTTTCATCGCGGCCGATAACGCTGGCCCGTGGTCTTTCCGCATCGGTGTCAGATTAACGCGTTACATCCAAGGGAGCCACACCACCCCCGCTCGCCCCCCCGTCCGGGGGCCAGCATTTGATCAACGCCGTTTGTATACTTATCGCCCATCCGCCCCCTCCCCCGCTCCCCTCTCTGTTCGAGAGGGCTAATGGAAATTAGAGTACGTTATAAAATTTTCATTTCACACCTCGGGAGAGATAAAGGGGACGGACGGACAGCGTCACACAGCGGCCGATTGTAAATTAAACAAGTGAAACGTTTACTGTCCGCCGACCGGCCCGCCGCGCCGCGCCGTAAATTAAAATGAAAGGGAGCCATCGTAATTGCAGCATTACGACTGGTTAAAAATGAAATTAACGGCGCCCTCCGCTCTCCTCGCCACCAATTAAATACACGACGAAGATTGCAGAGCGTTCCGGCCGGTGTCCCGTTAATTGAAAATGACAGGAGGGGATACAATTTTCGTCTTTTTTTTCTCTGTCCCCCCCCCCCCCCCCCCCCCCGCTCCCTCCTCTTCTTTTCCCAAATCGAATCGACAAACAAGAACGACGGAATTCGCGACTCCGGCCACTGTGCCGCCGGTTCAAATAACGGCGGGGAAACATAATCCTCGATTCTCAAACGGAAGAAGAGTATTTGCGATATCGAGAGTATCACCGAAGTTTGTTGATTCGAATATTTCGTTCAGGTGTCGCGGAAAATTCTTCGCGAAGCAACTTGATCAACTTATCGAATCAGTTTCCGGCACACAATTACTCCGATGCTTTCTCCGTTATCAATTAAACCACCGTTCGCTTTCCTTCTTTTACAACGGATGCGTAAACGTTATATTGCAGATGTTAGGGGAACTTTAACGACACAACCATCTCGAAGCGGAATGAATAGCAAGCTTGTCTGTAGAACGAGCGGTAGTCAGTCAAGATAACTGCGCGTAAAATATTCCGGCCGGTGGAACATCTGATCCGAAAGAGCGCATAATTCCCCCGCGAGACCTAATTACTTTTAAGAGATGAAACGGAAGCGGAGGCCGTCGTTCTTCACCGCCTCGGATTACCGTGCAAGCCGTCGGATGGCAGCAGCGGCGGCGGCGGCGTTAGCAGCAGCAAGCGTAAAAGACTATTTTATTTATCCTCCACTCAAGCCAACGGATTGCCGGTCTTGTTTTTATTCGGACTCGAGTTCGCCCGGGTTTCCCATTCGGTAGAACTCGCTCGGTTCTGGATCATTCTTTATTTCCGACTTTTGTCTACGGGAGATCGTGCATGCGCTCGTTCCCTCGGCTCGTACCGCCGCGGCTTTCTACGATCCTCGCCCGCTATCCGCCTCCTGGCAAACTTTTCGCGAAACTGTTCAACTTCCCGGTAGATTCGGAGATTCTTTTTGGTCCTCTCGCGTTCGCCCGGCCCGGTTATACCGGGAGAACGCTGAAGAGAAAAAGAGAGGGAGAGAGAGGGAGACCGTGTGGGGGTGGGGGGTGGGTGTAGAACGGCTCGAAAAATAGGGTCTGGATGGTCCATTTCCAGGGTGGTAATGCGCTATTTAAATGTTTTTGTGCGCACGAGAGCGAACGTGTACTCCCGACGGCGAAACAACGCGGCGGCGTCGGCGTCGCGACGAGAGCAAGAAACGGAAAGACCTCGAGAGTTGCCATCCCGTGTTCCCCGTCTCTTCTTTTTCCGCTCGCGTTCGTTCGTTCGGTCTGAGGAGAAAGACAGCGAGATACGCGCGACGACCGTTGTCACGGTGACGCGGCAATTTTCTCGTCGCTCATTTGGACACGCTAAATTGCTCGACGAAGTTATTCAATTTGTTTTTATATTAGCTTAAACATACACGTGAGACGGGCCTGCTCCCACTATCTCTCTCTCTCTCTCTCTCCCTCTCCTAGCAAACGACCTGACTGGTAGAGCACTGCACGGAACGCACCGCTGGAATTTCCGGCTGCTCTTCTTTTTCCGTTTTTCATTATCGTTCTCCTTTTAATTTTTTTCTCCCCCGCCCCTTTACGCCCGCTTATTTTCGAGTCATTGTGTTTCCGCTCTTCGCAGAAACAAATTCAACGCTTCCACCCGCGTCCATTGATTTCCCTCTTTGCTTGTTCGAGCGGGGAACAGAAGCGGTTTTGACTTTTACTGGGCAAGCACGGAGAGAAGGAGAATGGTGTGCGAGAATTTTTATTCGGGCTTGAATGTAGGGAATGTAGGGAAGTGGGGAGAACCCAGGGAAGCTAGGGGACCTTAGGGAGGGTCAGAGGTCCTATGGAAAGTGGGAGAATCCAGGGAAAGCGTAGATCCACTTTTAAATTGCACCACTGCTTTTACAAGGATCGTACTGACCCAAACTGTGCACGCGAGTTAATCTTGATGTAAAATTGTGTCGCCCGTTATCTCAAGGTTTTCTTTCGCCGGAACAAAGCTTCTGATGTTAGATTAGAATTTTTCTTCGATTCAGAGAACCTAACATTTTCCGTGGATACGTGAATTCGAATGAAAAAGCGGAATAATCCGAATTCTTTCGGCCCGTGCGCCGTTCCGTTTCAAAATTTATCCAACGTACGTTTCTCGCGGATTATGTGCATTTATGAAACGGTGGAGGGCAGCGGGAAAAAGAAAAAGAGCGAGCCAGAAAGCGGAGGGAAAAGGGAGAGATCCGAGTAGCTTTCAGGACGAAGTCCTTGTAACGGCTGGCCGGGCAGCATATTTTCTCACAATTCGAGGATCTTCTGGAGACGAAATGGGATGCCTGTATTTTATTACCGTTCCAACTGTACGTTTCGCAAAAATGGCCGAATATACCTGCCATTTCGAAAACGTCACCGGCGTCGCGTTATTTTCTAATTTTATTCGAAGTGTTCCGGAAAAATAGAAAACTCAGACACAAGTATCAACGAACGAAAGTGTTTCAGCTGAGTTTTTAAAAAAGATGGAATCTCGTGGGAACGGAACGTTGACAGTTCTACGCTGGCAGTGAACGGGTAAAGTGTTCAGCAGTATTATTTTGCGGCCGGCGCAACGTTAACTCGTAAACAGATAAAGAATTAATTTCGTGCCGGGGCACAAGGTACGACTCGAAAGTAAGCCTGCCGAGACGAGTTTCTGGCCGTTTCTTTTTTTCTGGAAAAACTCTGCGGACGTAATAATACCGCACTCTTTGCTACCACCACGCGTGGCCTTTGCTATTATTCAAAAAGTACTTAAGCCGATTTCGCGGTTGTGTTACCGGGAGAACGGTAATACCAAAGAGATACTCGTTGACCACATCGCAGTAACTTTCGTCGCAGTTCGCCTCTCTGTTTTCGACCGTCTACTTTTTGATCCTTTAAATTGCCGTACAACAAAACCGGCCGAGATCAAGGAAGCCTTTCACCGGATTTTTACAGCGTGCTTCGTTTTTAATTAACATTTCTCCCGAAACAATCAAAGCTTTAAGTCGCGCTCTGCCCAAAGAATTTTTCATTCGCTGCGGTTCTTTCTACTGTTCCAAGAAATGCGCAATCGAAATATTTAGACGATCTACTTTCCAAATCGTTTTGCGATGTACGTATTACTGTCAGAGTCGATTTGTATTTCAAATTGAAGATAAGTTTCTTTTTGACAACATCTGCAAGAATGCTAAGTGTCACGTCAGATGCGATACAACTTTGACAGTCTTTGACAGTATTTGACAGACTTTGCCAAGTCTGTTGCACGAGGTCTGTTACGCGAACCGTAAGTATGGAAACAGGGTGTCGAGGAAAACTGAGTTCTGCGCAAGATGCGAATATTTCTCTGCATATGTCGCCAAGAACTGGATGCTACACGACGCTGGCCAGACCCGTGTTGTTGACAAATATCCAGAATTTACTGCAGAACTCATGCCGCAGACCTAGCGCATAGTTACTCCCGCTTTTTAAAAACTTAACACATTTTTTAAGAATTTTACAATTAACGAATCCACGAGTGAGTTAGCGAACAGATAAAATAGATGCATGTATTGTATTTTCTTAGCTGGTTCGTGTTTAAAGATCTGAACTGAATTTTGAGATTGAGCTCAACATTTCTACTGTATGCTCGCTTCGATTAATTAACGTTAAAAGGCGAGAGAACTAAATCCCAACATTACCGGTGCCTTGCGGGTATTTTCGCAGCCCGGCTAGCTCCCGAGGCAAATAGCATCCACGATTTTACGCAGGACGCAAAATAAATAGATTTTCAAGTTGATGCGAGCTACATTGGAAGTTAGAAAACTCCATCCGACTAGAGCTGTTGGAACTTTGAAAATAGTCGGAGTTCTATTTGCGTTAGCGCACTGTTGAAATTTTCTAAGTCCCATCGACTCTAGTATCTTGCCGGAACTCCTAGCATCGTATCCGAATAAAGCTCGGCAGCCAGTTGCCAGTTTATTCTCCTCGCGATATAGTTTAACTTCGTCGAATTTTTACGATTCGACATTGATTCGCGTAACGCTTCTATCAGCTGGACGAAATATTTTAAAGATTCTTCGAATCTGGCACCTGGCTGAAATTTCACCGAGTTCCGGATTTCTCACGTCTCGGGGATACTCGAAATTCCGTACACTATAAAGTAAAGCAGCGAGAGTTCCGGGAATTTAGAGTATTCTATGCGGCAGGTAGCAGGGACTTTGAAATTTTATCGAAAATTTCGGATGACGTATAAGATTCAGATATACGAGACGAGGGGGTGGCGCGGCTTAGAATATTTTAGATTGATGTACGAATATTTGGAACGTTGGGAATGCGTTTAACTCCGTTGCCGAGTCATTTTCCGAGTTCCGGTCTCTCGCGAGACGTCTGAAATTTCCTCGAGGTATCGACTTATACTGCAACGATCAGCCGTCAAATTTTGCAATCGATTTCGAAAGAATTCCGCGGCACAGAATCAATTCTGCAACAACCACCGCCGTTTCCGTTTTCAGACCGTGCAGATACGCGCAATATTATCCTTGCCGGCGCGTGTAACCACCGCCGCGCCGCTTTTGCTGCGCAATAAGTGTATGTTCCGGCCGATACGGCCCGATCTAACACACGCGTGTCCCTTTTCACGGTTGACCCAGATCGGGCCGACGGATATGTATTTTTACGGAGCGGCGCGAAATTGAAGGAAATAGAACCGGCGGTGTAACGATTCCGTTAAATACGAATTTGCATATAATGCGCACGTAACGCGGGCTGAAAATTTTTCGACCGAGCCCGGCTCTCGCCAGAGACACCGATACCAATCTACATAAATATCTCGAAATATCGCGTTGCCGTATCGTGTGCGCAACAAGCTACGCAGACCGAGGCACGCGATACTTCGACTTCTGTTTACGAGCCGAAGAATCGGCGAACTTTCAATCGTAAACTCGTGTTGGGATCGATCGAATATATTTCTCCCCAATTAAAAAATTACTTTGCCGGTACACCAAGCCGCTGAAAGTTGGCGCAATGATGTACCAGCTACGAGTAGTTTACCTTTCACGGTAGACCAACCACTGTTGGTCGAGTTGCCCCCTTCAAATTGTTTTATTGCAATTGTCGAGTTTATACAGGTACTTCGGTTGGAAACCGTTAAAGATATTTCCTTATTCAAGCACGATAAAAATTGCACAAAATCTGAACGAATTTCAATCGTATCAGTTTTATAAGACAACCAGCACAACTGTATGACCTTTGAAGGTTCTTACTATGTAACCTCAACGACCTCTACCAAAAGACATAATATTATGAAACACTATCTTATGAGAATAGGGATCCTCATTTCAATGGACAATATGAACGTATTGACGTATTGACAATGAAGAATATCGTATGTCTTTGGAAGGAGTGATCCCTGACATCATGCGAAGTAACTTTTTCCTGTGAAAATGTTCTTCACGGCTTTGTTAACGTATTATTAACGAAAAACACAGACCAATTCTGACTCAGCCAATGCCAACGCCACGCTTAGCGAGAACTGTAGCCGAGCCGGTATCCCTCTGCTATCGCCGCGCTCTGATTGGTCCCTGTTCTTCGTTGATAACTCCTTAATAAAGTCGCGGAGAACATTTTCGCAGGAATTATCCGTTTCAAGGAAGTATATAACATTTTTGGGACACACCGTATAATGTTTTAATTAGCTCGTGAATTTTATAAATTTCTGACAAAAACGAGCAGCTGAAATCGGCGCAGGAAAATGGCTACTTTGTGTTGAGATCCACGACTCGCGAACAACATCGACCGAGAACGATTTAGTTCAAAGACATGCCGCGTCGAATGTGATGAAATGCAGCATAGGCAAGAAAATGGGACACTCTACGTTCGCCAAAAGCGCCATTCGAGCCATTTCGAACTATCTGTATTTTCGATAAAAAGCCGGTCGCGGGCAAAGATGACCATTCCACACCACACAACTTCAATTAGTCGGTCACATAATTTTGCACGTGTCGCGCAAATACTCCGCGGCTATTAATCTCTCGCCGGTGTCCGGCAAATAATCCAGCCGCGTTTCTTCGGCCGGGCCAAAACGCGTCGCGACGCGTCGCGTCGCGTCGGGGCCAGCAAGCTTGTTACGTTCTCGCCCTTCGTTTTTCCGGCGAGAATTATTTCCGCGCCGCTTCCAGCACGCGTGGACAAAAAAATATTTACCCGACACGCTGAACCGCGCAAGACGGCCCATATGCATTTTAATTATTTCAACGTCGCGACGCTTTCCGCCGGCCACACACGACCGAATGTTACTTTCCCTCAATTTCCGCGAGCCGCAGCACTGCGGACGCAGGTTGCTATTGCCGAGAACAGTTAATCGGATCAACACTTCCGGCGTGATTTTCTTGCGAATCGACGCTTCTCTATGGAAAATGAAACGTCGAGAGACTTGTACAGTTATGCATTCTATTGTGCTTTTTATCGTTCATAATCTGTTCTTTCTTTGCAGTCGTGACGCTTTTATCGGTTTTATTTCTAGCTTTTTCTTGTTTTTGCAGTCGTGACAGATTCAACGGTTTCATTCATTTTACGGAATACATTACTTATGTATTTAAATGCCGCCGTCCTACCAGGAACGGTTTTATCGAATTTTATTTATTTTTATTATACAAAGTTACATATTGGATAACATGGTACCTCTGTTTGATATGTTTTATGACAATGTATTTATATTGATGACAACATGAAAGTGGCTCTATTACTCAAAGCAAGAAGTACAATAAAGAATTTCTCTTACAAACTTTATCCATAGTAATAATGTAAATAGTTAACTCGGAAAATTCTCAACATCTCTCTTAACCACAAGCAGTTAGCGATTGTCGGGCACGCTTATTGTTACACGTTTAATAGGATTTTAAAATCCCAATATATTCGATTGTGATACGCACGAAAAATTTTCAACGAGTTCGGCACTTTCTGAGAGCGCAGTGCCGCAAGTGCTAAGTCCGATGGATATTTCGGTCGTGTCGATAAATAAAACCTTGTCGTATCGATTCTCTGTTCGACATTTAACCGGCTTTGACGAGGGGTCCCCAGCTTACGGAATCTTCAAAGCGCGGACCGTCTACAAAGGCCGCTTGAATTTCCCCTTTCTGGCGAGATTCGTCGAAAGAAACCGGAACTACCGGTTGTGCCTGTCTCGCCTTTGTGACGCAAGAGACGTAAATCCGTACTTCCCGAACGTCCGTTATATGGTCGGCGGAATACGATTGTTTCCAGCGGAGCGGGGCTTTACAAGATCGTTTTCGCTAACGCCGGAACATTTTTCTTCCTCCACCTCCTCCGTCTCCTTCGCCCATCTACCCTCCCCCACTTTAAACATCCTTTGTAAAAGACTCAAAAGAATTGTTGTTGCGCGAGAGCTTCATACAGTGAAATAATTGCGTCGATACCGGCCGACGGAAACAGACCGATCGAGATTTTGTTACTTAGGTTCCATCCCGGACGATTCTTCCAGACAATCGTCGAAAGACTATTTTTACCGAAAGAGAAATTTCTGCGAATGGATATTTCAAAGTGGAGGAAGCCTTTCTACCGTCTACATCCTCAAGGCGATTTATTGTTGCAGCCATATCGAGAAAATTCACAAAGTAGCTGAAGAACATCCGTGCTACGCGATTCTCATTTTCAGTAAATTGACTTTCGGTTTGCCGACATGATTCATTTCTGGCGGGAACATGTAACGGGAGGTGTTCCCGCGGATAAATGGTAATGAATGGAATTCTGAAAACATTTTCGGGTGTAAGATCTCGCGCAAGATCGGCAGAGAGCACGGTTCCCGGTGTTTACGAATGTCTCGAAACAACCGGAACGAATCTCCTCGATTCGAATATTATGATTTATTCAAAATTCCGGGCAACTTCCGGGAGCTGAATTCGCGAGACCACAAAGAAGGGTCTGAACGCGCAACGAGAATCCACGTTAAAGCGAAAGATCCGATTACCGGAGTTCTTTCTAATTAATTTCGAACCCCGGGTGAAACTCGAGGGCTCTTCGAGATAAATGGAGTTTGATCTATTTTTGTGGAAATTTCAGCAACGCGGCGGAAAGAAGAGTCACAACGCGTTTTGTTTTCTTCTTCGTGGGACAATCTGGCAGGCCGGATCTCGGCGAAAATTCGCGGCGGCGCGAAGACGATCCACTTAGGCGATTACGAGAAAGGGGCACGGTGAAACTGTGGGGAAAGTCATAAGTGCGCGAGGAAGTGTGGCGAAGCGGTCGCGTATGGGAATCATTAAAAAGTGGCAACCGGTTAGCGAAACGACTTCGAAAAGAGGCCGGAGCCGACATCGCACCTATAGCCCATAAATCATCCGTGGTTTTACGAGTTTAGGTTCGAGGCTGTAAACAAACAGTTCGCAGGATACGACTGAAGTTCGACGGAAGGAAGCGCCCGGCGAAGCACGTACCGTTACGCGCACGAGGAGTTAGACAAGTTTTCGGGTGTACGTGTGCACCTTGGAAAGCAACGGGGCGTAATCTCTGAAATAATCGGGCGATCTAACGCTGGTAGAATTATTCAGTTCGATTTCCAGTGGGTTACAAGCTCGAAGATGATCTGCGAGAAGTGTGGGATCAAGAAGTGCTTCTTATACGTGTTCGACTCGAGAAGATGAAATTAGTTTGCGGGTTCAGTTTCGTTATTCCTGGAAATCAATCGTGCAAACCAGGAATCGAAGGATCTGCCTATAACAAATTCCGAATACTGTCCGTAATGCACTAAACTATAACAATATTAAAAAGATATTACAGCATTACTACTATTATAGTTTCGTAATCGTCCTAACAAAAATGTCCTAACACTTGTCTCTATGGAATATTATTTATACTAAAATTTCTATTCCATGTGAGAATAACTTAAAAAACGAAACACCTACGATTGTATAGAATATTTGTAAGCACGAAAGATACTCGCATAAGCAAGTTCGATCCCGAGTTAGAACTCATGGATGCAGACGACGAAGACTGCCCGACACGTCTGACCACAATCGACCGTTTCTACTTACTGAACGCACAGACTAGACAAGTGGTGTAGATAGCATAATTCCTATCCTATTCCTATTCCAGTCAGTGAAAATCTCAAGTGATCATGCGGAATAGAATGTTGTAGGAATAAATTTACAAAAACTGGACGAAATTGTAGCGGCAGAATTCGTGCGCAAACGCGGAAGTTTAACGGCAGTCTTTTAAAAAGGATGTAAACCGAAGTAAAGAGACAATAAAAGGCGAGGACGGTAGTGATGGGAGTGGACGGGGGTTTTTAATAAAAGGTAGAAACGGCAGAACGGCGTAGACGGGGCTTGGACGGGGCGCGCAACATAGTGCATTCATGCGGCCATAAATAATGTCAAACTGAAACGACGTGACGCATCGCGGAACACGTGTGACGCTCTGTATATTAGATGACGTGTACTATTCAATTCGCTCTGAACTCGGCCCGGGCCAATGGCAGGCATCTGAAACGACTCGGCTGTTATGCTATTCTCACGTACCACCTATGTACTCGCCATGGACCACCATGCACTATTCATGACCGGTTTGGCCAAGGTTCACCAGAACGAACAGCCGTTTGCGAGACAGGGTGAGGGGCAGAACGGCTCTGGTGAAGGTGGTTATAGCTAGCCCCATGGCTTCCGGCATGCATATTATGGTGCGTTGAAATGATGCATTGTTGAATCGGCGATAAACACATTATCTTAGCTAATGAAACGCCGCCAGTGCCGCATTCGTTGTAAACGAGCCTTTCAGGGCCGTGGAATGTGCTCCGAAGTAAATTCGAAAATAGCGGGACAAGATGAAATTCCCCCCATGGATTTTATAGCGTTAGGGAAAGGGTGTGTGCGGCATAAAATTTCAATTTATAGCAGCACGCTGCAGAAATTGGTGTTGCAGCTTCCTTCGCGCCAGAAGTACATTCGCGATTCATTTTATCATACACAGTGCGTTTAGAAAATTTGACGCTAAACCTATCAAGCTTTAAAAGTAACTAACGCGTGTTGTCTTATAAAAATCACGAGATTGAATTCATTTGGTTTTTGTGCGGTTCTATATATTCATTTAATTATTTCCACGAAATCATCTTTAAAATTTCGGTAAATGTAAAACGGAAAATCTAGAACCGGTCATTATCAGTGGCGGTGATAGGTTTAGTGTTAAGGAACGGAGCAAAATGAGGTTCGAGAAATAAAATTCGACGCGTGCCATTTAAGGTAGCATTTCTGATACTCGTGGACAGAAATTCCAGGGGACGAAACTGTGAATCCCAGAACAGGAATTCTGAAAAATCGCGTGAACCAAGCAATATAATCCGTTCGTACGAGTCTCGTAAGCCGCGAGGTGCGCGCGGTACTCCGTTTCCGGCAGCGTGGGAAGCGTGCAGGACTTATTTCGCAGACACCGTCGAAGCCGCGGATACAACAACGACCGCGATACATTTTTCATTTACATCGCGGCTTCGAGAGCCGTTGAATATGAAACGGCAATAGAGTTGCGGCCCACAGAGTCGGGGCACGAGCTGAAATCCTTTAAGAAGGTCGGGACACGCATCGGGGGGGACTGGTAACTTCGGAAGAACGACCGTGGAGTCGCGTTCTCGCGTTTTCATCGCGGTTGTTTAAATTTCTCGGGATCCCCGGGAAACTTTCCCATTTATGCGTTGTTCGGGAAGCGTTATCGGACAAAGAAAAAAAAGTTGAAAGAAAAGAAGCAGCGATAGGTGCGGGAGAAGAGCGTCGCGGCGTCGCCTATATTTTAAAGAAATTTAAATCCTATCTGATATGAAAGTTCGTGGAACAGAATCAGCCGCGCGGTGGGCGGTTGTCGGTCGCATGGCAGGCACGGTAGGGGGTGAGTGGGGGGAGGCACGACGCATCGGGGAGAAGAAGCTGACACGGCTGAATTGCAGAGCCAATCGGATAAGTGCATTCCTATAGAGCCGAGACGCCCCGTCCAATCAGATATACCGGTAGTCTTTGACGTTTCTCATGTCGTATCGCGCGATCTTTCGCGGCCTCAGTCTCCTTCGCGGCCCCCGACGGCCGCCCCCTTGTCGCCCTCGACTTGCCACCCCCCTGTTCACCCTCTCTCCGCTCTCTTTTTCTTTCTATCGCCCCCGGGCAATCCGTCGGGGAATCCTGACCGCCGCGCGCCGCGGCGCCCGACATCAATCCGCGGGGGCTCTGTGTAAAATGAGGAGAAAAGCCACGGGAAATGAATCAAACGTCTCCGACGTTTCAATTATTTCCTACGAGCTCTGGCTGCCTGTATCTGCCGCCTTTTCGTCGCCTTTCCTCTCTCTCTCTCTCTCCCTCTCACACTCGCAGTCGGCTCTGGGGAAACGGCTGACTTAACTGGAAAAATAAAAGGCAATTTAACGTAACAGCCGTCTCGTTGTCTGAACAAATGCGTGACTTTCTACTGGAACACTGAATGGGCTGCGTTTCGGTAAGCCGACCAGCTGGTAATTATTCGATCGACGCAGATTTGACACTTAATTCTGCCCGTTTGAAAGCGGTGCGAAGGAATCACTTCGATTTTTGGATAAAATCTGATTTTACCATCGCTGAGCTTACTGGACACTAAATACGTCTGCATTTTTAGCCATTTCTTTACAATACATACCCACAGAAACAAAGTTGTTGAATAATTCCTAATGCGTAAATTAATAATATTATAACTCGTCGTTTCGACACGTCCCGTAAAGACAGTGTTAAACCACATGCGCTCCATAGTGCCAGAAGTCACGTAAATCATTTTGAAATCAATAGAAAAAGCAATCGAGGTTTGAAAGTCGGGCAACCTCTCTCTGTTCGTTTTCCCAAGTCTCCGAGATTTTTTCCGATCCTCCAAAAATTATCCTACCCACACCCTAAAGCCACCCTTACGTCAGGATCTCTCGAGTACAATTTGTAGAAGCATGGAGCCGACGTTCTGGGGGCGGGATATCGAAAGTAATGGGAAGCACTCGAACAAGGGATTGAAATGATAGGAAAACCTACGCGGGTGTTTCGCGGGGGGAAGCGGGAAGCATTTCGTACTTTCTGATTGAAGATCAACTCTCTTCGGTACCGTAACATTCCGTCGAACCAAAGCACCGGGACGAGTGACATCGATCGGGCGATTAGATCGAGCTTCGGCATCGAGCTTACGGGGTGGCAGAGGTGACTGCGGGGGCGGTGGCAGGAACAAATCGGGGGATACCTGGGGGCAGAGACCGTGGACGGGCAACGAGCGTGTGCATCGAAGAGGGAAAGCGGACAGGAGAGAGTAGACAGCGCGCGGATGGCGGCGTGGACGGCGTGGCGTGGCGTGGGTTGCCGTGGCGTGGCGCTCCGTAGGTAGAATAATCGGATAATTAAGTTCCGCGAAATGGAAGGCTAGCGCCTGGGAACCGAACATCGGGCACCGAAAGCTCTCGACAGTGCAACGCATCATCGCTATTCTCTAATTAACGTCGCTAATCAGAATCGCCAGGATAACGCGATTATACCCAGCCAGACTGCCCGCTACGAATCTGACGTAGCCCGCTCGACTGATTGACCAAACCTGCGAAACCTGTGACGTCATCGAACGGATGTAACCAGCCTGATTCGCAGGATGCCTACCCCCGAACGCGCAGTCGTTAATGCGAACGATACCTAATCGCATCTACGCGCCCCTTACCCCCGCACATCCCAACCCCGCAATCCCCCTTCCCCAACCTTTTCGCTGAGCGGCTGTCCGCCGATTCCAGCCCGGATTTACCTGTCGTCCTGTCAGAACCCATTAAAACGGAAAGGTACATCTTGCGCATTCCACTTGAGGACTTTGCCACCGATTATGCACCGATTTCCGCCGGTTCAATTTAGCCACGGCGAACGCTTCGTTCGTTACTACCATTGCAGCGTCGCCTTTATGCTGTTTTCGATTAGGTGAAAATTAGGCGCACTGATTTGTTCCGTTCATTCCGGTTCTGGAGGATCGTGTCGAAATTATAATCTAGCTACAGAAGTCTGGCTATTTACGTTTATGTTAAAACGTTCACATTAACGACTCATTTATACGTATTTGCCAGTGGCCATAATCGAACTGCGTGTTTTATGACATTTCTATGACAATGACTAAGTTAAAGATCATGCTGCAAATACATTAGGCGAATTTAATGATATCCTTACATTCTCCACAACTTGTTAAAATTATTACAAGAGAGAATACATTTTGATGTAACTTTTGCGACTTCGAACATTTGTATTTTGCATCGGAGGTTTGTTTTTGTCTTCCTATTTTGCAAATAGAACAGACAGTATTTATTAACATTCATACCTTAATGTTCACGATAAAAGATGAAGTCTGGTCGCAACAATGGGAATGAGTATGCTAGAATGCAGGGAGTTTTAAATATGGCGGTACAGCTAAAAAGGGGATGATTCTACAGAAGGAAGGGTGGCGAAAAAGTAGAATGAAATGTCGTCAAACAATCCCGTGTTTTCGAGAAAATCGGCTTTGTAAATGCCAATAAGTAGAGTAGACAGGCAATGGTCAGACATATATTTCGTACATAACTCTGAACACACAAATGGTAGAAATACTATACGGGGTGTCCCACATAAATGGGAATAGCTAAATATTTTTCGTATTTACAGTCCTATCACAAAAACTTCAGAGGACAAAGTGACACTATTGCAGGGGGGCAATATAATTGTTTGTGCTCGTGGTAGATCTTCGGTGATCTTTCAGGCTTCTGATCTGTTAGTACTACGAAGAATGTCAAGTCGCGAGCCCCTATAATAATGGTGAAGGAAAAAATTTTTTATCTCGTGTTTTTTAATGAAATTTCAAGGTCACCGGTTTTTTTTTAATGGAGTAATATATTTTTTACGTTAGCATGATAGACAATAAAAAACTGAGTTTAGTGGAGTTCCTGCTTGAACTTGAAATGACCTTAAGCAAAAGTAATCGTGTTGAAGCGTTGTCTACACAGGTATTATATACACCTGTACCGTAAATAGGTTTGTGCTTTCTTGGATAACTAAAAATACTGCAATGCTCTTGAACAACGTAGAAAATGTTTGCAATTGACAAGAAGGTTATAAAATACGTCAAATACCGAACACACGTTCACGTTATACGAATTTTACTTTCGTCGACAACGACGTAAATCCCGAACGGATCATTACAAAAGAACTCGTAGCACGCAACTGTGTGCAATAGCGACGTAAATATTGAATATGTTAAATGTGGAGTTGTAAAGTCGGGAGGATTTGTGCTCAAAGAGAAAAAGGAGCGCAGGACAATCAATTTCGCGAGGCCGAACAACATTCGTTGGGCGCGCGCGTCATTCGACGTTCGCAAAAATTGGAAACCGTTCGCTGGCAACGAAGTGAGCGTTCAATATGAAGGCGGGCGAAACAGAGTAGAAGCGAAATCCAACAACCAGTTTAGCTTGACGTACGAAGCTCGATAGGGAAAAAAAGTGGGCGGGGGTAACACAAGCAGTGACGCAATGTTTGCGAATGAACGAGTCTATAGATCAATAAATCGTCCGATTACCGCTGCGAAATTCTCGAATAACCGGGAGGGGAACCCTCTCGGGGGGTCGACGTGAAAACGACTGTAATAAAAAAGGCGCTCGATGACCGCATCCTGTCGATCTCGTAATCACCGATACTAACAAGCTCGTCGTTTACTCGCTTTATCGCATTCGGCGCGCGGATCAGCGTATAAACTCCCTGGGCCGATTGTCAGAAGGGTTTCCGTGCGAATCGCGAATTTTTCAAACGTCGTTTAACAGTCTCGCCCCGTAAATTCGCGGCTCGAGACTGTACAGACCGACGAGTGGGTAGATTGACAAAAACACACAGACACACACAGAAACAGATATATACAGCGACAGACAGAAATACAGACGCGGACGGACACATACACGGTACAAGAGAGAAGAGAAAGTATATAGAAAAGGGGGAGAGGGGCGGAAAACTAGGAAAAATAGAGGCGCGAGAACTGAAACCAATGCGCATCCGCCACGTTTGCTCAGTTCGGTTTGTCTACCCTTCGTTGACACAGAGTCACGAGCGTGCGAGCGAGCGAGAGCCCAGCGCGAGCGTACGCGCGCGCGCGTGTACAGACTCCTCGTTTAGTCGCCGCTGCTCCGCACCGGCGGCGGGGGACAGGAAAAAAAAAAGAATTTATTTTTCCGTACAGTTTGCGCTGCCACGTTTAATTTATCCGTTTCAATTTCTCGCGTGTTTAAAATACATTTCGGTCCGCTAGTTTTTCATACGCGTCGCACCACGGAAACGGGCGAGCACATTTGTTAATTGAGACCACTGTTCGCAGTAACGCGCCGCGCAAACACGACCGGCAGACTTTCGGCTTTTACGAATGCAATGATGGCGGAAGAGATACGCGGGCTTGGTCAATAAAGATCCAGACTATTAGCCAACGCCGAATATAAACCACTGCGACATGCATCTACGCTACCTGCGAGCCTGCAAACGCGCAGTTTTCCACTGCTGGTGATTAATTCGACGTCTCTTTACACAGTCTTTCTGTGTTCTTTTTCCGATCCTGTCATTGTGTTTGCACTTGTACATCGTCCGCTATTAACCCTTTGTAGAGGGGAATTATTTCTGGTGAACTTCTTTTTACGCTGCATTAAGTGTGACTATTAAATACAGGAAGAAAAGGTTTGTTTAACATAAATTTGATCGATATTGTTTGGGTATGATCACGTTTCTTTCTTGTTCCCAATCAGTCAATATATTCGGGCCTGCATGATGCGCTATCATACTTTTGTGGTAGAGAATTATTTCTATAAATTTCATTCCCAAGAATTTCATTCCCTATCTTTAATTTAAGTACCTATCATTTTAGATAAAATTGTTTCTTAGAACGACTGTATATATATATATATATATATATATATATATATATATATATATATTAAACAAATTCAAATTGTGAACACGTTTAAACGAAAAACTATTGGATATTCATAACTAGATTGCTCGGAAATGTATGCAGAATAAACATTGCCTGCACTTATTACGAGATACAGTAATCAGATATGCATTTATTGATCGTTTTAATAAGTCGAAAATAATTGAACAGTATTTCTAAATTCTTGGAATATATGCGCTATTTTGAGTTTGATAAAATTGATTTGTATAAAATTACATTCGAGGCAATTAACTTTGTGCCACCAGTACAGTGATACAATACGATATTTATGAATTCTGATTAACTCGATGATGCAATTATAGCTGGAGGAATAGAGGAGCTCAAAGGGTAGCTGAAAAGTCGTTCAGATTATGAAGGCTGCGTATGATTGATGCGGCAATCGTAACAAGAAATCGCATTTGCCCGGGGACTCGCATTATCCCGGTAACAATCGAACGTTAGATGACTTATGGACGGCAGCGCAAACAGTGTCACGCATACACGTCCGTCTGTCACGGTAGTGAACAAGGAGCCGCCGCGTTGACCGTAACCAACACAAATTTCCTACTTCCCTGTCATGCGGTCCAACAGTTTCCAAGCGCATCGGGCGAACGCTCGTGTCGGGGTTAAGTAAAGGATCAGTGGTTGGTCGTGAGGGGAGGCTGGACAAGGATGTTATGACGTATTATGCTGTGTCGTTGCTACGAAAACAATGTGATTAGTTACTGTAATTGTGCGCAGGTAACCAACCCAGTCGGCCCACCCTTTATTCTCCCTTCTCCGGGAATCTCTCTCTCTCTCTCTCCCTCTCTCTCCCTTCCTCTCGTCTTCCCTGCCTCTGTCTCTGTCTCTTCGCTTCCCTGCGACAGAACCACCCCCGTTGCACCCTCTCCAACCCTCGTGACGCGCGTTCCTCCGTCCACCACCGCGTATAATGGAACGCTCATCCATTTTCGCGATACCTTTGTCCTTCCCGGGGCACGCGAGGCGCGACTGCCTTTAAATACTCCACGACGAAAATTTTTATTACGCCCCGACGGTCTAATTAATGAGACGATTCCGCGGATTCCCCGCCAATTTACCGCGTAACTCGATTAAAACTTCAGCTTCTTCCTCCATTTGCGGATATTGTTCGACACCGGTTTTGAATCGCTGTACATCGATGGCTACCGATGACTATCTCTATGCAAAATGAGAATTTTTGATATCGAATGCTAGAAATGGAGGTTACGCGCAGATTTATCTCTTCGCTTGGACAACGAAACGCGAATAATGAAACGTTACGCTAAATTCTAGTAATGAAATGAACAAGAGTATAATCTACTGATAATTTCACCCCTTGTACGTCTCTCGCGTGAGAATGCGACCGTTCTCTGTTTCGGATAAAGCGTAATTTTATATTCTTCTGCGACCGTGTTGTAATTTGATACGACTGTGTAACACTCGGTAAACGTTTTCACGGTACCCTCAAACCGCAAAAGGGGGTCACTGGTGTCTGATGCAGTTTTCGGTGAGTCAAAGTTCTTCACAAAATCTGAAAATATTCATGTAGCATTGACAATAATTTTGACAACTAATTTCCTGAAATATTTTATAGTATAAATTGTATGAAGCAGAATACGTGAATTTTAGAATACGCGAATAAACCTTATTACAGTCTGTTTGTTAAAATAAGAGATCACGAGTAAGGCACAGCTGGTAGAATGAAAGTGTAAAACAAAAATGAATAGAAACCGGATGTGGATCTTTTCGACAACTATTCTGGAGTCATGTACGAGGATTTATTTCCTCCAGTAAAAACTGTCGGACCGTCCCCGCCCCTAGTTATAAGACCGTGGCATTCGACCGCGTTCGAGACCCCCGCAATTATATACAAGCTCCCGGGGACAATAAAAATTAGCCGCGACAGTTTCGGCTTAACATTTTAATTGCGATCGACCTGGAAACCCCCGCGTGTCAGCAATGGCGCCGCGCCGTGGAGGGAGGGCCGCCGGTTAACCGGTCGCTCGGTCGAGTTCCACGCCGCTACGTGCGCCAGCGAGCCCACTGTCCAGAACTATCTTCCATCCAGGTATTTGCAAACTAACTCAGCCACCGGACTGCGCTCGCTGCACACGCCCCGTGTTTATGCACGTCCGTCTCTGTCCATGCTGACCGCGCGTGCATCGGCCCGCTGAGCGTTGGCCAGCTAGCTCGCTGGCTGGCTGGCTTGTATGCGGGATAGATTGCCGCTGACCCGCTGTTAAGTTAGTTCGCCATGTTTCGTGCCGCTGTCCGGGGAGTAATTCTACTAATTAAATCAGCGACCTGCTCGACGGTTGGACCGCCGCGAATAGACAGCAAAAAATTGCCCGTCGCCCTTCGTATATCGGCGACCGCTCGACCAGCAACGCTGACATCGACGCCCCGGGAAATTTTCTGGACGATCGCTATACAGCCGCCTACCGCAAATTTTGCGCTAGGAGAATCTGCGAGTGAACGAACAAAATTAACCACTGGCATCCGGTTTCTAGAATTTGATGGTAGCCAGGGAAAATATTGAAAGGTCTAAATCATCAAGAAATTGTTGTAACAGCATGTAAAGTCGACCACACAGAAGCTAATTGACTATACATCGTCTTCCCCAAAGGGTAAAAAAAATTCTATTTAACCACTGGCATCCGATTTCTAGAATTTGAAGGTAGCCAGGGAAAATATTGAAAGGTCTAAATCATCAAGAAATTGTCGTAACAGCATATAAAATCGACCATACAGAAGCTAATTGACAATACATCGTCTTCCCCGAAGGGTAAAACGTTATAGAGAAGAAATTGTTATAGAAAAGAAATTGTTGTAACAGCATATAAAGTCGACCACACAGAAGGTAATTGACTATACATCGTCTTCCCCGAAGCGTAAAAAAATTCTATTTAACCACTGGCATTCGGTTTCTAGAATTTGAAGGTAGCTAGGGAAAATATTAAAAGGTCTGAATCATCAAGAAATTGTTGTAACAGCATATAAAGTCGACCATACAGAAGCTAATTGACAATACATCGTCTTCCCCAAAGGGTAAAAAAAAATTCTATTTAACCACTGGCATTCGGTTTCTAGAATTAGGAAGGTACCCAGGGAAAATATTAAAAGGTCTGAATCATCAAGAAATTGTTGTAACAGCATATAAAGTCGACCATACAGAAGCTAATTGACAATACATCGTCTTCCCCGAAGGGTAAAACGTTATAGAGAAGAAATTGTTATAGAAAAGAAATTGTTGTAACAGCATATAAAGTCGACCATACAGAAGCTAATTTACAATACATCGTCTTCCCCGAAGGGTAAAACGTTATAGATAAGAAATCGTTATAGAAAAGAAATTGTTGTAACAGCATATAAAGTCGACCGTACAGAAGCTAATTGACAATACATCGTCTTCCCCGAAGGATAAAACGTTATAGGTGGTATGTGCCATACAGTTTTTTTAATATTTTTCACAGCAGTCTCCAAATTCTGGGAACCGAGCAGTACGTATGTTAATCGTCCAACCGCATGTAGACAATCTTGGAATATTGGTCATTCGCAACTTTTCAATCCCATCAATTGAAAAACATTGAAAATATAATACCTCCGCTGAATACCTGGATGGAGGACAGTTCTGGACAGTGGTTCTGCTCTCCGGCAATGCTGGCGCGCGAGGGTTTCCAGGTCGATCGTAATTAAAATGTTAAGCCGAACTGTCGCGGCTAATTTTCATTGTTCCCCGCGAACTTATATAGGATTGCGGGAGCTCTCGAACGCGGCCGAATGCCACGGTGTTCCAACTATAGCCGGGGATGGTCGTACTCGCGATAGTTTTTGCCGGAGGAGGGTGGAGGAGGCGACCGATAAATTGCGGAACAGCTCGTTCCAGCTATCGCGGATTTAATTACGTGACAAAGTACGGTGTGTCACGAATTCTTGCCGGTCCACCTCAACTCACCCCCGTCCGCCTAACTCGTCCGCCAACCGACCCCGGTTCGCTCCCTTAGGCAGGCGATCGATCGATCGCGAAATTTTCGGACACGACCAGAACCTGGAACGCCGTAAAGACACGAGCGGAGTACGTGGCGCGCGGAGCTCCGGCCTGTTAAAGTTACCGAACTTGCCGACTATCTTGCTCCCGAATATGCTCCCGTACGCCGGCACAATGTTCTTGTTACACTTGGTCAGAAATAACGACAGGAGTCGTTAGAAGTTGTACGTACAATTTCCGGACTAACTTAGCCGCCGCCCGACGCCGCGCCGCGCAAAGTCATAACGCCATGTCCTCCCCCTCCCCTCGCGGACCGTCAGCCTCTCGGCCATGAATAAATTACGCCGAGTGGTTCTTAATACTGTCCGAGAATTAGCAATTAAATTTAGAAGCCGACGGTTAGGAGAAACGGCCTCTAAAAGATCACCCGCGCCGCGACGCCGCGAAATTGAGAAACTTCGCGACCCCGCATTCTTGGCGGGATCAGTTCATGAACGGGGAGGGTACTAACGGAGGGCTTCGTTGTTACCAGATGTTCTGCGGCTCGCATGTGGTTCCCGAGGGCTTGAAATAAATGTTCGTCAGTTGCACACAATTTAGGGAAAGTTTATCTGTACGCAAAACTGACTCGAACATCGTTGAAACCAGCAGAAAAGTAAAGGGCACCTTCTTCTGCGGCTTGAGGGCAAACAGATTGTTATTGCTTATAGAACGAGTACTTGGAGCTACTATAATTGTTAAGACACAAGACGCAAGAGAAGAAATACGATGCCTGGAATAATATCGTTTCAATAGAAGTGGTGACAAATCTACATTTTGTAACCATTTATGGACCGTGACATGATATTCTGTTATATTTGATAAGTTATTTACGATGAACGGAGTACAACCTACTCCTAGTATGAATTGTATAAAATGTCCATAAATAATATGCTACCATTTCTTCATACATAATAACTCAGACACAAAAATAGAAATGTTGCAACATCATAAATGTTGCATGTAAAAACAGTGTCCATTAAATGTGCTCAATCTTGTCCACATATACCATCATTCGCCTCACATTCTGTCTATTAGTTTGCAAACACCATTTTTATCGGTCTTCTTCGAACATATCTCCACTAAAAACCAATGATTAAAATCACTAGTCTACCTTCGATAATTGTGCATTGACTCGTAGCGACTTAAAAATATGCTGTGACAATTCGGTACACTTACAAGGACAATAAGCTAATGGAACAGTGTGAAAAAGGTTTGATCACCGACAAGAGAATTAAAAGAGCACGATCACCGATAGTCTGACGTATGGGGTTTCCGCAAGCGCAAGTCTCTGTAATTCGAATTCCGGGCGGGGTCATTAACGAGAATTTATTCAAACAAATAACTCTCCGGTCGAAAAGAAAGGAGATCAGCCCTCGAACAGCTAATTCATGCGGTCCCACTATGAATCTTGGAAAAATAACGAATAACGGCGGTCCATAAATCGCGGGAACGCCGTCGCCCGGTTTGCAAAAAGTAAAATCGTATAATTTATCGCGTTCGCGGGACAACGTACCTGGGCGGAAGTGCCGGCTGCGGGGACCCGGGGAAACGTTGGCCAGGGAAAGAGAAAACAAGAAACCGCTGTCTGGCGTGCTCGATGGAGCGAATACCCATTAAATTTCCGACAGACCCGGGGCCCCGCGTGATTTGCTTAATGACGTGGCGGGTTCTCATGCGCGCGTGCACTCGTACACACGCGCGCGCGAGCACACGGAGAGACCAGCAAACGTTGCCTAACGATACGCGTTAGGGTCGCGGCAACCAGGCGGATTTCCACGGAAACAGAATTCGCAAGTGTTCCGCCAGGTGTTGCACGATCGCGCCAAGGCGCGCCGATTTTTGCAGACGCCCGCGTTACCCGCTCGATTTCCAGCAGCCGGGCCTCCTGTCTGCTCGTCCGTCTGGCTAGCTCCTTCACTTTCCCGCCGTTTCCATTAGTTCCTTTGCTTTCCGGCGTGTCTCTTTTAACGCCGACACGCCAGACGCCGCTTATTAATATCGCGCTCATGAATACGGAGCCGCGACACAGCTGAAACAGGAACGCGGCCTCAGGTGCAACACGCGTCGGTGCGTTCCGACTTGCAGCGGATTCTCGATCTTTGGATGCTCCACGGGTTGATTAAGAGTGTACAGTTTTCGTTCAAACAGTATTCGATTAAGATGTGCCCAATTAGATTGCTGAAATAAATGGTTACCGAAACGGAACCAAAAACACAATAGCGATTCGCAAAGGCCCGTACAGACATTTCGACGAATATAGCGCCGAACAGTGACCGAAACGCAAAACCGACATTAATGTCGGCGAACCGAACGCCGCGATTTTGCGTTTCGGCGCAATGTTCGTCGAAATGTCCGGGTCTGTACGAAGCTTAAGGACTAGTTTTGCCAGGTGGCCTTGATCCGCGCCAGTGTGCGTGCCGTGTGCGTGCCGAAGCTACGGCAGCGCCGTTGTTTACGTTGTCGGCCACGCGTGCTCGGATCGCCTCTCTAACAGGCATCATGTGACCGAATAATGCAAATTGTTACTCTACAACGCAAAAGTAGGACCTGCCAGGTAGCGAGCGCACTAGATTGATCCTTTATCTAGCGCTTTTGACCACTGATAACCCCCATCTTTGCATTATCGAGCCATAATTTGTCGCCTCCCGAACCCTTGCAACCTTGTACGATCTAGCGTTGTCTGCGGCACACTATGGCACGCACACTGGGGCGGATCAAGGCCACCTGGCAAAACTGGCCCTTAATGTGTCGATCTCCATTGTTTCTGCCTAGCTACCACAATCCCCACCTCGAATTACTGGTGGGAGTCCCCGGTAGGTAATAAAAGAGGTTGCAACTAGCCAGATCCTACTGTGAATCTCTTCGACATAGTTTAGTGAGCATACCGACAAGTTTATGGTGGCTATTTCGATTTGTAACGTTCATGATTCACAGCTGAAAGTCTCTTAGAACGCTATGAAACAGCAATACAGTGATTTCTGTATATATGTCGCCAAGGCCTGGATGATAAACGTTGCGGAAATATCCCCACTATCGCGGGGTATACCCCGTGAGGGGCCTTGAACGCTGAGGAGTGTAAACATAACACGGCTCGGGTATGCCTCCTGGACAATACACGACAAAACCCGTGTTGTTGACATGTGTCGAGAATTCACTGTAATGGTAATTCTGATGGACCTGGCGATCATAAAGCTTGTCCTTGCCTTGCTATTCCAGGCGGTGATTGTCCTACAGATTAGGCAGAAGATCCTTGAGATTTCTTCTCCGACAGCTCGGCAATCGCGACTAGTAATCCGAATGATTAGGGGTGGGACCGCGCGCCATAGTAAAACGGGAATTCTTCGGCGAGTTGCTGCGGGAAGTTCGAGCAGCCTTATATTACCCGGCGTAACACGCTCCCCGACACGACACTTCCCTTACTAAATTACCCGGGCAAGTACAGACAAACTTTTCTTGGCATTTCCCGCGAATATCACCGTGCAGTAGACACGACGCAAAGGAAGTTTATGGAAACCCCGTACATCGTTTCAGAGCTATCGACTGTTTAACAGCGCGGTTTTACGGTCGGGTCTCCGTTGCAATACTGACGTTAGATGGCGGCGGCAACCGCGCGGGATACGCTGCAACACCGTAAACCCTTATGCTCGTCTGTTGTCCTGTCTTTTCGTAGCGTCAGAACAGTGACTATTTGTTCGACGGAACGACAAGTTTTGAGCACCGGCGCGATGACGACTCGTCGCGCTCTCTGTTTCCCTCCGTTTCTTTATGAGGTGCGTCAAGTTATAACTTTTCACGATGGGTATTCGAGTCGAACGGGAAATGGAAAATTCTGCGATGCCCGCTGATGTGGGTATCTCCGCTTTCCTTTTTTTTCTTGTTCTCCTTTATGCGTTCGTCGACTATGTAAACATTACGCTACCGAAGGTGTCGGCATAAATGAGCGTACTTCAATGACGGCGCCTAATGGCCGACGCTGTTTTCCCGCGGAGCTTCGCGAGCTCTGTATCGAATAATTTACCGTCCGCTTCTTCCCGTACTACCGTGGACATCCTGACGAGAATCGCGAGCGAACTCTGCGCTTTTATATCACACTGGATTGTTTATAAGTTTGCTGGATCCAACAGTTTGACGGCGTCATTACTTTATGCTGCTGAATTTAGATTTCTTTGAAACACAGTGGAATCCCAATTTACTGACTCGTAGCTGAGCTTCCATTATGCAAACTAACTGCTCGGCTAAATTGAGTTCACCTCTAATTTATACGTGGGACAATTCTTCGACACCAGCAAAATATTTGAGTGTAAGTTTCGTGTACTCGAATTAAAAAATAATCGTTGGTTGCCAAGTTTCATTATTCGTTACGAATTATGTTTACGTTGACCTACGTAGTTCGTGTGGAACATTCCGACGAAGTTAAATTATTTAATATTTTAAATTATTTCTGTGGAATCGCAACTTTCCTCGAGTTCAAAACTGATTACGCGAACCGATGGAACCGTTTCGATGGAATAATAGGTCAGTATCGGTTAAACAAGCAAGTCCGCGACAGTTGTTGCCTTCGGTCGAACGCCATACTAATTAAGCAGAATTAGAATGCAGTTACCTGCGACGTATTAGGATTGGTTATTTTCAACGGGAGAATCTGGAACGGAGCCGATCAACCTCGATACCCGACATCTCGGTAAGGAGGAAAATGCCGCAAATCCAATTATAAATTAAGGATCTCTGGAATGGAACTCTGGCGAAAGACTCTCTCGGAGCAACCGCGGGCACGCCGTCCAAATAGACGAACTTTGGCCTCCTTCTCATTTTAATAGACTTTGCCATCGGACAGGTGAACGAACTCCTTTCGTCCGACAAACTAAAAAACACCACCGGCGAACGGCCGAATATTCACTCGCTGTTCACGTAACGAATAATCATGTCTACTGTAATCGATACTAATATTTCAATTGCGTCCAAAATATTCTTCGTCTCACTGCTACCGGAAAGGTGGTTGCTCTCAAGAGATGAATCATCCTGTATAGCCACAAACATCACTCTCTAAACAAAAATATTGTTTCATAAATGAAGAGCCACGTATACGTAAAACGCTAATATTTCACGTTCTAAAAACGTAAAAGGAAGTTTACGTTCTACCTTGAACTGCATAAAAATCGAAGGATCCGTTTGTTCGTTTCCCACCAAAAAATGAAACATATATATATATATATATCTACGAAACGACTGGCCCAATATTTTCGGGCCGCATCCCGTTGCTCAGTCCTCTCAGACGGAAACCGTGCAACGCGAAATCGGATGGGGTAATTTTTCCGCTCGCTTCGCTTTCGAGGAAGACCGATCGACCGGCGAAAACAGAAAAACTGAAAAGGCCAAAGGCAATTTAAAAGTGTTTAAACGATCGACAGCGGAGCGAAATTGTCCGGCACAGACATGCGCGGCAATAAAAGAGCCGGGGCATCAGGCATTTACCGCAAAAAACTAAGCATAGCAGCTCTGTCCGTCCACTTTTGCGCCTTTGTTCAAACATTCATGTTCATCTGGAATTCCCACAGCGACTGTCACTGTCAATGCGAGAGCGTTGCGAGGGAAGAGGAGAGAGGGAGGCGAGGTGGAGGGAGAGAAAGAGAGAGAGAGGAAGAAGAGGTTGAGGATTTCCCGCGAATTATTCAAACCGTCGGCCGGTGCACGCCGTCACGGAATAATGCAAGAATCCGTGCTGGAAATCGCGTGTCCGTGGGCGTTGCCGATTAACCGTGGTAAACTCTTAATTTCCGTAGGGCTAAATCCAACGGTCGATGCGTGCACGCGTTATTAAACGGCCCGGGCGCATCTGCGGTCGGGAGACTATGCTCGGCTAGGCGAAGAATAAATGGGGGTGGATAGATGCCCGTACGTGCATACGTACCGGCCGGTCGGGGTCGAGATAGCAGAAGGGTAGCCCGGTGTGTTGCACGTCCGTGGCATCGCGGAACACCAACCGGGCAAGAATGGACTTGAAGGGTGGGTGGCTGGCAAGGTGGAGAGAACGCGGAGCTCGGTTAATGCGAGTCCGAGAGCGAGGACACCCGCTGAGCTCTGCGGGAGTTAACGCGGGAATCGCGTGTTTTCGCCGCGAAACACGGAACACCATCGAACGCGACCCGAGAGAAAGAGGTCGGGCAAGACCCTTTCGAAGAAGACCGAGAGGCGGTAGCCTGTTCACGGGTATTCGTGACTTCCGGTCTTCATACGAGCCCCCGAGACTATACACAATTTTTTCCTTTCGGCGAGGTGCTTCGTCCCAAGTCTCCTGGCTGAACACGATTTACACGGGTTCACCCCTCGCGAAGATTAACCCCTGGCTGACTGGCATTTGGAGTTGTCGGACCGATTGGGGATGATCGAACCACCTTAGGGCACGTTCCAAGAAAATTCGACACAGTTGTTGCATTTTTTAACGAAACGAGGCGATATTTTTTGAACATACATCGAGACTTGTTATGAATAACAAGAAGTGCTTGAAAGCTCTCATTCAATACTTAAGCCCTTGTTCTACCCGCTAACTCCCGATTGCTCGGGCCACAATAAATAAGAAGAACTTGCGCGAAATTTATGCGTCTTGTGACATGTATATTTCGGCGCAACAAAAGTAAGAAAGTATGAGAGAACAAATGAACCACGGGTCTGGCTCGCGTTGTTTACGTTTGGACCTGACGATTTCCAATGGGTCAGGCTCTTGCTTATTGGTTTTGGTCCAAATTTCTTACCACAAGCCTTACTCGTTGTTGTAGGACAAGGGGTTAATATCTAATTGTAAGTCGAACAAAATTGTACCGAGAATTGTGATCTCTTACCTACACGAAGCTATTCGTAGGAACAGCTATTGACATGACAACAGAATATAAGTCCACCTACACTTTACCTAACAGCGACAGTATAGTAGTCCTTTAGAAGATAAAAAATTGAGAATTTAAGATGTGATACTGTGAGCCTAGTACTCATTAACGACATAAATATTGATAAATAATAATATGTAACAGTATAAGTACTGTTTTCTCTTATTATTAGACGGCGGATCTTTATGCAGAATAAAAAATGTTTGCAATCATTGCAAGACACAGAAGCAAAACAAAAGCATTTTTCTTCTTTAAATCAGTTTATTAATTTAATTGCTTTAAGTTGAGCTTGCCCATTTTTGTCATAAATTGCATCAAATCCCTATTCTGCTTATTATAGAAGTAACTTTGACTTGATGGAAGTTTTTAGGTAACAGAGTTAGCAGTCAAAACGTGACAAATATGGAATAACCGAATAGAATCCTAAATAGAGGGTGTTCAATGACGCAACAAAACTTTTCAGTGATCGAAGATCGTACCGTTCAAGGCAAACTAATTGCGGCAAATCAGACCTAATCGACGTAGACCCGTTTTTTTCACAGTCGGAATAGCGAAGCGTGGAATAGTCATGCGGCTCACGCTTCGCTGGCAATCAGAAGTAACGAACTAGTTTGCGGCAGGGCACCCTGTCAGCACCAGCAGCGGTAGCAGAAATGGTCGGGCACTATAACGAAAGTTCAGGCCGAGGGAACGTATCGCGTACGGGAAATCAGTTGTCCTCGAACCCCCGGTGTTAGGTTCGCGAATAACAGATACCAGATTTATGACGTTCCCGTGGCGGTCGCGATGGATCTAAGAGGATTATCGTTGCGTCGGGGGTTATGAACACCCTTGGGAACCCCCGCTGGTCAAGATAAGACTTTCACGCTACCTGCACGCCGAGATCCACGCGTTTACCGACGGGAGAGCTCGTACCATCGCCACCCACGCCTTTCAGGCACCCTGATAAATTACTCAACACCTTTCCCATCCATCGCTCCCGCGGTAGTTTCGACCACGCGCTCGCCTATCACCGGAAAACCTTATAACCAGCGGGTAAGCTTGACCGAGCTCCCTTCAACCGCGTTCTCATTGCGGGAAACACGGAAGTTCGAAGATATGCCTCGGATACGACGGCCGAGCGGGTTTAACATTGTTCGCGTTACTGCGAATAATAAAACGTTCCTTATTGTTAACGACTCGTCCGTTAACTTCCCCGCAATTTCAGCTTGATTTGCTGCGACTGCGAATTAATTATCGAACCGCAAAGCTTTTGAAACGAAGGACCTTCCACGATGTTTCTGTAAACGTACCGATGTCACTGTATGCACAAAGTTCACTATGGTAATTGATTTTCCCGAACGAACGAGTTGAGATGTTGCCAATCGTATTATGAAGAACTCAATAATAATTTATAGTTTGAACGTCTGCGAACAGATAGGAACAAGTAGTGATATTCTTTAGTATGCTTGAAAATTGGTTGGCATTCTGGCATTCTTGGTTGGCGAATTCTATTTTGGTAATTGATTTTTCGCGGACAGGATGTTTGAAACGGTTCCAAAAAGGTTGTAAAGCTGTGAATGGATACACGAGCAAGAACGAACAATATGTACAATAATTAGATCTCAGTATATCCTGTGACCTGGATCGTTACTCAACGGTTAAAACAGCTACAGAATTGTTCGACGTATTTGAGGGCAGCTTGATTCCCTATTTTCGGGTAATCTTTGTAGGTGTTCGTTGGGCCATCGATTCCATTATCTCCGAGTTGCCAAGTGCCCGCGAGAGAATTACAGCAAGGTGGTTATATCGGTTAGCTCGTGAAAAGCAATCTATACGAAACTATATTTCTTCTGATTTATGACAAAATCCTACATAGTAAGTGGTCTAAGGGCTCCGCATCCACCCTCCTCTAACTTCCCCCGGAAATTCATCTCGCCCCAGTTGTACATCACCGGTGATTTATACCACGACACATTTTTGAGCATCGTCTGGATTCGACCATTTACTCCTGCGGATTCGCACTATTTCACGTATGCCAGTCACCGCATCCTCGATACATCAGCGCGCACCGAACAAATCATGGCAAACCAGGCGAATATTCGAAGCCTGCGAAAGCCCAGCGAAGGAGGAACAATTGTCTCCAGTTTTTACAAATCAATTTCCCCGGGGTTGGACACCGATTTCCGGAGATAGGAAAACAACGAATTTACAAAAGGAGATGGAAGATCGCCGGATGGCGAAACAGATGAATAACAGAATCCTACGGAAGTCCGGAGAAGGACGGACAATTGTCTCCGGTTTTTACAAATCAGTTCCCCAGAGGGAGGATATAGATTTCGCCGAGAATAGAAAGGAAATAGGGAAAGCAACGAATTCCAGAAGAAAGAGAAAGAGATCCAGCGCTATGAAGATAGAAGACCGGAAGTGCTCGACGGCGACGTTTTCATCGGCGATCGGCGGATGGCAAGGGGTACGGCGCAGGAACGGAAGATCTACGGTCCTGGGAGGACCTTAATAATCCCGATTCATAAAGCCTAGTATCCCGGCCTCGATACGCTGGTGTCGACCACGAGTGGGCTGATAAAGAATGACGATCGTAAGGGAAGAAAGTTGCAGGGCGCTTATCGCCCAATAAATTCTACTTCAGCCACCGGTCTCTCCTTCGCCCCCGCCCGTACCCCGTTCGCCTAACCTCCCCTCGCGCCAGTTTTCCCCGTTCTATTCCGTCTCGTTTCGTTTCCGTGGCAGCCGCTGCAAAACCTGTGTAATTATCGCCCGGTAAGTTCCAACTAAATTTTCCGCTAACTACGATTTACGATCGAATTAACAGATCGCCCGGCGGCTAGAACAGCCCCGCGTTCTTCCCGCTTCGACGTCCTTCCGGTTTCTTTCCAGCGTACCTCTCGCGGCCGTTCTTCACCGGGATGCAGCTACGAAATTTCGGGGGCTCGGGGGGTGGCGAAACTTTCGGGGGCGTAAACGTTCCTCCCTAATAAAGGGAACGGGCCACGCAAATGAAGTTTGATTCTGCCCGGCGACGAATCTCGTCATCCGCCACGCTCTTTCGTTGCAAGCGCGAGAGCATCGAGTCGAGCACAGGGGCGGCGGGAGGGGGTGTGGGTAATGGGATTTTCTGCCGGTAAGATGAACGAGCCAGTGATTGAAGTAATCGGAGAAACTATCGGCGATTCGCGATTTTAAAATTGCTTTCTTGCTGACTGCCGTCGGACGTCTCTCGATTGCGCAGAAAATTCATGGTTATCCGTTTTGAATGGCGGACCGAATTGATTGGAGAATGCCTCGGCGAGAATATAGACAGAGAGAGAGAGGGCGGGGGGAGGGAGAGGGAGAGAAGGTAAAGACACAGAAAGGATGATGGTGGCTGCAGATGAATTTTGATTACGCGTCCCGAGAGCGGGTACGCGAAAAGTTGGATTCCATATTAATGTATAAAATGCTTGGTTCGAGAAAATTGTCCCTATTCACGGGGGCTGAAGAGATTCACTCCACGCTCCAGTTTCTACCTTGTCCCGGACGTTCGACAATGGCCATTCAATTTCCACCGCGGCCGAAAATCTTTTTGTCGGGGGCCGATTAATTCTCTCCGCGAAAGAAGCGATATCTCGCGCCGGCGTTGCGGCGGCGGCGTGTCGTCGATTTCGGAGCGAACAAAAAAGAAAAAAAAAAGAAAGAAAAGGAAAAAACGGGAAAAAAGAGGAGTGTATTCCGCGGACGTCGAAGGTCTCCGAAGAAGAGGACGTATCCGCGTTACCTGGCAACCGGAGACGAGGGAAAGAGTCGGAGGAGGAGGAGGGAAAAAGAGAAGCTCCCGAACGGTTCTAATAAACCAAACGGTATAGACAACGGACACCTCTCTCTCTCTCTCTCTCTTTCTCTATCCGTGGCAGCGACGGAGAACGGGCAGAAAAAAGGTGGAAAGAAGAAGAGAGGAGCCGAAATGGGAGCCAGCCACCACGTAACGGATACATCGCGCTGAAATTGAGATTGGTTATCGAAGACTTCCAACCTTCTCCGGGGGCTGATGGGAGGAGAGAAAGAGAGAGAGAGGGAGGGAGTAGCCCAACACCGTAGCGCGATGCGGTTGGCAGGGCTGCGGGAGCTCAAATCGGATAGTTTGTTCATTAGAGATATTTTTCGATCGCTAGAGTGGCTGGAAGAACGGGAGAGCGTGTTCACCGTGTATTTGTCTTGATAAGTTCGAAGCAGGAAATGAGGCTGTCGATACGGGAACGCTTCGTTCCCCCCCTCTAGACGCCACTCATTCTGTTCTCTATCTCGCGACCGCCTTTCTTTCGCTTCTGGATCGAGGTGGGACACCGAACCACCAGAAATGAGGATTTCGATTCATTTCAGCTGGAATAATGATAGCTTCTCGACACCTTCTGAGGGTCGTCGTGTCGCCGGACCGCGCCCCGAAGCGGTTCTGATACGCGATGTTAGGCGTGTTGCCGTGATTTTATCGTATCCGTTGGTCCATCGGGGAAATCGGACCTGTGATATTAACTGGGTCATGGACGTTGTGATTATCGTTTGATAAATGTCTGGGTTAAAATTATACTGCGGAATATTTTATCATTTCTATGGGAACTCTCTTAGTTTCTACTCTACTGGAACGTTATGATTCAATATTTTCAGATGAAGGTGTGCTTAGGGATTCTTTTAAAGAAATGGAGTGTGAAATACCATTTTAAAACTTTGCATAGTTATAGGCACATATTTGAGTTACTTTCATGAATTTCACGGCTTTTAAAATGTTAACACTTTACCAGCAATATGGTCTTTCAGTAACGTAGTCTGATAAACAGATCTCCCATTCCCAAGCCTGATTTTATATTGTTTTAGGCTTTCCAAAGACCTCAAAAAAATTCTGAATTACCTATTATAGTGTCTAATTCAACGTGCGAGTAGTCAAATGTTTAAATCCTCTTTCGATAAATATAAAAATTTGATGAAAGACCAGAATTGAGGACGTGCCCAGACCTCGGCGATTCATTCTACGCAAATTGACAAAAAGTAAAGCGATCTCCGGAAAAATATTAAAATATCTTCGATTATAATTGAATCCAGACAGTGATCACGCCATAATAGCGCAACCCACGATTCATTAAATCCCGCGTATTCCGAAAACCATCTGAAAGCGCGAGACAGGCGAGGCAAAGGAAAACCGTCGAACCGGGCGAGAGTACGCGAAGCGTAGGAGTTTCCGCGTGGACTAGGTTTCCAGGACTTCGGTTCCCGGAGTTAACTGCTCCGGAATACCGAGCTGATCGTTCCCAGGATCAGCTCGCGGCCGTGGCGCCCGCTCGAATAAATCGTAAAGGAGGGTCTCGATCGAGCGTCGCTTTTGCATTTCAAAGACGCGGATGCCTGGAGCTCAGCTCGCGTAGCCTCGTCGAACATCCGCGGCGCCGATTCCCGAGACAGATAGCGCGTTCAAGCGCGCCGAAAAAATCTGGCCGATCGCCTGCCGATCCTCCGCGAAAATCTGTCCTTCTCGTGCGCGCACACAAAAGGGTATCGATTTCTGGAGCGGATCGAGGAACGAGAAAAATTTCCGCTCGCAGAAGGCTCGAGGACACCTTTGAGCTCGTATGAGCGGGCAAGACCCGTTTGACCTGGCACACACGCCGTCCATAGATCAAGCAGAACCCTTAGGACAAACCTCCCCGTGCCACGGGCTAACCATTAATTTACAACCCGCAGAGTAACCCCACCGCCTCGCCTCTCCCCCTCCCCTGGCATACAGGTTCCACGTCCCTTTGCGGCAGATATGAGCTACGACGTGGCGCTGAGGGATTCAACCACCCTTGTTCCCGAACCCTATAGAACCCACGGTTCCTCTATCTCACCCGGGCTGTCGTCCTCGTTCACCCTCTTCCTCGCCGAGGCTGCGTCTCTAAGCGGCTTCCACCTGCCAGACAAATTTCCCAGATCTCCGACGAAGAAATTTAAATCTATCGGGGCCACGTCTCGGTTAATATCGCGGAACCGGCTACCAGACGCGGGCTCGTCTCCGCCCGAGTAATTGAACCACTTATCCCGAGTATCTTTCGCCGGTTTTATTCACGCCCGGGCCCTTTCGCTCGCTGCGCCATTCGCTAATCGGTTGCGATGTGCGCGTCGTAATTCGCGAGATCAACGGAATTATTCTCGCCTTCGCGCGCTCGCTGGCTGCAATGTTCGCAGTTGTTCAAATAAAATAATCCACCGGCGTTATCACGGGTACATTGTAATTCAGAAATTATGCTTCGCAAGAATCGTACAATTTTACCGGCCGGTCTTATCGCATCCCTCGTAACAAGATTTTCTACTCGAGTCGCAACAAACTGGAGCGAAATAGTAATTTATTTTCCTCATTTTCATAATTTTATTTTCCTATTCAACTCCCATGTTCAGGACACTTGTATCCTGAGAGCTAAATCGAATCACAGTTAAAAAGCAATTACCAACACAGAATCTAGCTTTTGGCTATCTGTTAATGCTCGATTAACTCACATATTTCTTCGACATAATTAACAATAACATAATACGAAAAAACATAATTAGGAAGGGTTTGATTTTAGGTCACAGTGGCCTGAGCAGTGCACAGGGGTTGATTCTAATTTATCTCACTATGCACCGTAGTAAAATCGCGACAGTCGTTTGCGAACTATACATATTGAGACTAATGATAACTATTACGAACAACATACAATTTTGTTGACGTGATGGCAGCTTGGCAAAGTAAACATTTCCGGGGCTGAAGAGGCAGATACTCGCGAGTTAAATCCTATTAGACCGGCCAAAAAGGGGGAGCTCCTAATTGCCATCGGCCTTTCGAGCTACTTTCACTTGCACTTTGATTCCACGGGCTTTATTTCTGCATAATAAGCGAGTGTGAATAGGCTCGACTGTTGCTTCTGCTTTATAACTCGGCGCAAGTAAGTTGTCCCGTGTTTCGTTTTGTTGTCCGGCTGCTTCGACCTTGCCTGCCTCCCTATTCTCTCATCTCCTTCTCCCTTTCTTCTCTTTTCCTCTGCCGTTCTCGCGGGAATGAAAGGAACGAATAATTAGAAAGATAGATAGAGAGCGAGAGAGAGGGAACGGAAGAGAGACGGGGTGGGGGAGAGGGGCGGGTCGGACGCCTGAAAGTTTCTGGCCAATTAATTAAACGAAGAAAAGCTAGACAGCAGAGCGTAAGAGATGTTAGAGCGAGCGGGACAGGATAATTTAAAGAGTTACACGACAATTTAACTGCGATTATCGCTGTACAATCCCTTTAACAACACGCCGTTATAGAAACGCGCCAATTAGTAGCATAGTCTGGCGTTAATGGATTCCAGATACCCTAGAAGGCAATAGAGCTTTGGAATAAACGACAGGGGGAAACAATTTACCATTCGCTCGTCGGGAATGCCGTCAGCTCCCGAGAAAACAATCTTAGCCTTGAATGTTCTCCAGTAAACGATATTGTCCCTTAACTTCGAAATTTCGCCTCTTCAATCAAGTTTTTATCACCTTTCCAGACTAATTGCACTCAGTCTGCTGTCGTCTATAACTACCTCGACTTTTCAATAACATTCATACTGAAACAACCACCCTAAAATAATTTTAAAACCCCATTTTCTTCTATCAAATCCTGCAAAATCCTTCTATTCAAAGTGATTTTTTTGCACTATCTGTACCTAACCCGGGGAATTTATTTCAATGTACAGCGATAAACAGACACTGACACCGTACACAGAATTATTTTCGAACATATTCGAAGAACTACAGCAACCTGGGAAAATTTTTTCTGGCGTCCTTGTTCTCTTGCTGGGAGTCTTAAAAATTCGAAGGTGCACACGAAGAGATCCATGGACGAAGAGAAGAGTCAGTTGAAGAGAGCAAAGCGGGTACGATAGAGACGAGGAAGAGGAGATTGCGCAGCCTGACAGAGGCTCGGGAGCGTCATCAAATCATCGGAAACGACGTAGACCCGGTGCATCGTTGCGACTTGCCCTTCTTATTCCCAGTTCAGTGTCAAGTCATATGTCAAAGTGTCCCCAGACTTAATTCCCCGGTTGCGCAATGCGAGCCCACAGGATGGGCTGCCGACCAGGCCTGCCGGGCCCTCGCCGTGTGTCGAACATTCCTGTCGCTTGCATGTTTATACCGTGCTTTGATCACCAGCCATTCGAGGAGACATCAAAAGGAGGACTAGCTTGCCTTCTATTCACACCGGAGCACCGTAAATCATGAAAGCGCGCCACTTCGTGACACGCATTAACGTAAGTACGCTATGACGAATGTAATGAATAATCGAGGCCACAGTGTCATCTTGGCATCCACGGTACCCGGGAAATGTCTGCGCAACTGCGAGACACTGAGAGATGAATGAAGAGCCACCAGGCGATAGCTTATGCAGGCGAACGTCCCGGCGAGCGAACGGTTTCTCGGTTCTTTATTATTTAGTCGGTACGTATATCATATTCAGGGAACTGCGATTCGATAAATTGAACGATACGTCCCTGGGTCTGCCACCCTCTCCATGGAGAGAGTAAAAACAGTCGGACGCTGACAATATGAATGATATTAACAAATTGTATGTGGAATTCTTCGGTACTGAGGTCCCCTTTATCAGAACCATGGTCGTCAATTTGTGGAAAGATCTGATCACCTGTCCCCGTTAACAATAATTTATAATTTTATATATTAATTTTCTCCCTTTGAGTTCATCACTGAGATACCCAAAGAACGAAGAAAGAAAGTTGTTTTTGTAAGTTTGCACAAAATTATGGTATCGAATGTCAATGGGAAGTGATATATTTTGTCCAGAAAGTTTGTGCCGATTTTTAAGGGAAACCCAAACGCGGTACAGTTAAATTTCGATATACATTTATCGAATTATTACAAGTGCCATTTTGTTCCATAATCTTTCTCCATCTTGCAACTTGCGTTTTTCGGCGAAAAACTTTTAAATTTCATTTTTTATGTCGGCCAAAGAATTAAAGTTATTGTCATTATGGGAATTTTGTATTGACCTAAAGAGATGAAAATCGGAAAGTCTGTAGAATTCACTGTTTCCTTCCATATTTAAGAGCGTATCAAACTAGCAAAAATTAATGTATTCTAATCAAACTTTTTTCTGAAAATGCCTGCAAGATCACCTTTTTAGACAATGTACACGTACCATTTGTTTTCAATCGTTCTGACATATTCAGACCTATTCTAATGCCACCTAGAGAAAAACGGCACGAACTTTCCAAAGAAACCCAATAGTTTCTGCTCCCCGAAATAAATTTTGGCTTGTGTTAACACAAACACCTTCTCGCTTTGAATGAACTCATTGTTATCAACATTACAGCAGCCAGCATCTTTCTTGGAGTATTCTGATTGACCGATCGGCGTCCCTGTTTATCTTCGCCGCGGAAAAACAGCGAAAGCAACGGGCAAAGTGACCACGGATGCAATTCTTCGGGCGCCAGGTTGCGAAATGAATTTATTCTAGGATGTTTGGTAGGAATATTACTGTGAACTTTCCCGGGGAGCATGTGGTGGTATTCAGAAAGCAATTCGCTGTAGTACACGGACCGTTCCGTTCTTTTCACGATCGCCCGGCCACCTGTATTGCCGTGGCGCACCCCGTTCGCCGATGTCGTCCCTTCTTTCGACCCTCGTCCGACGTCACGGTCGTTGTCGTCCCCTCGCTTCCTCCACTTAAAACCCGGTAATTACTCTGATGCCAGCATTTAACGGCACCTCGCCGCTCTTCTGTTGCTCTGATCTCTTCCCCTCCCTCTCTCACTCTCTCTCTCTCTCTTTTTCTCTCGTGCCCTGCACCGTTACGCGAAAACACCCATTTTTGTTGGACCGAGACCGACGCCGAAACGAGCCCGGCTACGGTCGCAAGGTTACCAAGTCACGACACAACAATTACGAGCCCTGGGCAACTTAACTCGAACTTTGGACAATTTGCATCAGCTGCTAAGATACAATTAAAGGGAAACTGTGCGCACTGCATGCCGGCCGGAATTAATAGAAACCAACTATCTCGACTCCCGTAATCGGCCCCGCGAAATCTTTTAACTTTCGATAATTATTTCGCGACTATTTCACTGTATTCCCATGATCGAATCGTTCGTCTCGAGTTCGAAACGAATTTTTACGCAGGCAGATTCAGCACGCCGAAGGGTGTACCAGGATAAGGTGGTTAAGAGTGCCTCCAAATCAAATCGAATTTGCAACAGGTCGTCAAATATCTTAACTGAAGAAAATAGCTTGCGCTAATTTTCAACATTATATGTCGACATGGGGGATAGTAATGGGGTGACAAAGAAAATCAGCGTTTTTCGTAATTTCTTATATCTTCCTCAATTGAAAAGTCTGAAAAAAATCGGGCATATTTTAGCTATTAGAATGCACATCTCTAAATTTTTTCAGAATTCTTAGCTTCGATTCCGAGTTTTAAAAAATAATAAAACGTTTGAAACGCAGATTTCTTGTAGAAGCAATGAGATACTAAGTCTGTATTTTAACAGTTTTAGCATCTCGTTATAATTGTTAACATATGATTTTTTCAGATTTTTCAAAGTGACTTTAAAAAAATTGGCAAAAAAGGCAAAGTGATTTTTCAAACAGACTTCCTTTCACTCTAACACATTCTCACATTCGTCACCCTACAATAATGAATAAAAGGCAGTGTGCGAAAGTCTTCTGCGTTCTGGATTACTTGTGCGTCCGTTGAGTTCGCAAGGAATTTGATCGATGAAATAAATTTGTCAATGGCTCACATCAGGAGATTCCTCCGTGATCATTAGAACTGAAGTGAAAAATGGGTAAGAACGACGAGACACACGAGCTGGCCGGGAGAAATCGAAAACGGAAGACGGGGCCGCGCGTTTCACGAGTCGCGTCACGCAACACACATAATGAACACATTAATTGGACAATAAACGGCGGGGAAGTACTGTAATTTCAGATGAACTTTGTAACTGTTACAAACGGAAACACTCGTGAAAGTCGAAAACACTTGCTCGGAAGTGACGATCGTGATAGCGCGTCTCAAGCGTTTCTGGAATTGAAAATCTGTTGAATGTGCGAAACGAACACTGAAAGATCTTCTTGAAACCCTTGCCAAAAATGTAAATTTCACCCTCACAAAAAACCTTCTTTTCTCATCCGATCCCTCAAACGTTATTTCACCTTGGACCAGTGAGTGCGTTTTTTGAAGAACGTGAATAATAAACACGTTGAACAATGTTTAACAACATCGAACCGCATGACGGAGCTTTTGCACATATTTTCGCTCCTGTCGACCGAAATGGCGCTCACGGATTTTGATCTATAGAATCGCATGACACGGTAAACGACGCCCCAAAAAGGATCTCGAGTGAAAACAGCGAAATGTTTGCAAAATTAATGACGCGCAGTGGGAACCGCGTCGTGTTTCGAGTGTAAGACTGTGTCGATACGTATCCCTCCCGGAAAAACTTATTCATTTATAGACGTGCCAGTCATCGAGTGGAATTCAGTTTTACCATCTCGCGTTTTCCAAGCCGAGAACGGATCCGAATTTCTCCGCGAGCCCACGCGGCAGCGACGTCATCGATATCGGCGAGGGGACGCCGGAGATTATTTTAGTTTTCGGGTGGGAAAGTCGGTGCCGTAATATTCGGACGGAAACAAAACGGACGGGGAACACGGTACAGCCATCGATAAATTCGTTCCCGGCCATATACGCTATTAACTCTTTCGCAGCCAGTGGTCGAGTTCTAACAGTGAGCTTTCTATCTATAAATTCTCGCCGTTTCGCCGACAGTCGAGCAGCTTCACGCTAATCCCTTCAAACGTCTTTATTCGACGTGACGATAAAAGCAAATCGAGCCTGACGTTTTTACGAGCGGCTTGCGATATTTACAATCTTGCGCGCATATGAATTCTACGATATTATCGAAAGTCGCACTCGAGAGGTGGTAAAATGCGAGCCTCCGGTCCCGGTTTCCTTTGTCGAGACACAATGCTAGAAAAAGATTCATTGCTCGCTCTAATGCACAGATGATGACTTTACTGGTGCCTTAATTCGGTGGAGGAGAAAACGTGTCTCAGCTATTCAGACTGACCGAAGACAATCCTAAGCAACTCTTCTACTAAACTGCTGCATTTATGTCCTAATAATATGGATGATATGGAGCTAATTCCTGACACTAAACCGGAGACAACTGTTTTACTTTCAATACGGATCTAAATTAATCCAGCGGACAGAAGACAATTACCAATTTTATTCAAATGTTCAGCTGATGCGATAATAACGTCGATAACATTTACTTAATCCCTGATATTAATATAGAAACAACTTCTTTGTATATTTTCTAATTAAATACAGCAAAAGTGATAAATCCGAATTAGATATTTAGCCACAGTTCAGGTATCAGGGGTGAAAATCGCATTAGAAATAAGAATTAAGGTTTACAACATTCTCCTGAACCTAGCGATAGGCAGAAAAATGTTAATAGGTCGGAGAAAATGTGGAAACGCTTTGAATTCGGGATTGGAGGTTCGTCTGTATCGCGAGCGATACATAACGTAAGTAATGACGCGTGCATTTATAGTGATCCAGCACGCGCAACGTATTTGAAGATGGTAGGCCCAGATGCACTGGCCAAGAATAGACTTATCAGCCAGATAAATGTGACAACGAATGCGAGCTAGCTTTACCTGCGCGCCACGAAGCGATCCCAAGCGGCCATTATTTCCTTTCGCTATCTACCGCAGATGCATCGCACTTACCAACTCGCCGCTTGCTGCAGCAGATAGCCCGCTCGCATCTGTGCACGCGGATTTCGTGCCTGCTATCCCTCCGTATCGCGGGACATTATCATAAACAGGCCGAACGACTCGAAAATAGGTTATCAGCCTGCTTGGAAATTCGATTAGCTATTCGCCAAGATATTCTCGATAGCCCGGCAACTGGTTCTCGCGTGATATCGACGACCATTCGCCAGTTTCTTACCGGGGCCAGTGCAAAAAGGTTCTAATCGGAACGAACGGAAAGCCTTCGCTGAAATTCTGTGTACCCGTTTGATAGCTTAACAAGCATCGAAGAAATTACAATACGTTTTCCACTGATTTTGCGATGGCTTGTAAGTGCTGGTCGAAGTAACAGTCTTTCAAGAACTACTTTATTAAATTTATAGCAGCTTGATATTTTATTTTTAATTTGAAGCGTGGGTATGAAGTAAAGATAACGATTTTAAATTGTCAATATTTATTGATTTACACTGCATTTCATCTTAACATTATCCTGAGACCGTTTACTTCGGGGAGGTGAGGATATACTGTGAAACACGTTCTCGTTCATGCGAGTTGATTACAGAGCGGACTAGACGCGACGATGCGACCGTCTCATTGGCCGACGGGCCATTCCCACCACGTCAACGAACCTAACTGGGCGTGGCGAACAAGCGAGACGCCCGTCGATGTTAAATAAGAAGGTGGGGATAACTGTGACACTGTAGATAGGTCAACCAAGAACGTTTCAAAAGATTAAACACACTTTAACAACAGAAAATTGGTGATTCATTACTTCCCGTGCATCTATTTACATCGCATGATAAAATGTCATGATCAATCTTCATTTTTCGGCATTTTTATCGCGACAAATGGCTAAACGATCGGATCGATGGACAGAGTAATTTTGTTGGGGTCTAACTTGAGATGCCGTTAGCATAACGCGCAAGACTACAACGCCGCGTTGCATGTCTCTGCGAGCACGCGAACGCAGAATGCGGCGGCGCGGCTAATAAGGGATCTAGGAATCTTTGGCCGACCATCAAACGCCCCCGTAACTCAGGATCAAAAGGGAACGGCGTCCCATAAAACCGCGGGACGATAAGCCATCACGAATACTCGCGCCGATTAAAACTCCGGGACGCCTCTCGCGGATGGTATCGCGATGCATAAAACTACTCGATGGAAAGATTTCCAAGCGTTGAATTGAATACGCGTCGCGCGCGCGTGTTTCTTAATGGCCAGTTCCGGTTTTTGATTTTCAAAAAATTGGCTCTTTCGCATTTTCTCCAAGCATAAGTATGCAAGGAAACGAGATCTACAACATACGACAAAACGTGGGAGCCAGATATTCAGTCGGAATTATCTGATCAACAAATTGATTATTATTTAGATAAAATTAGAGAAGGGAATTGACATCAAGGGTAGAGAATGTACTTTAATGTCGTTTCTCTTCGTTACAGGTAGGATTAGTAGAATGAGCATTGTAGATACGTTACGAATAAACTAACCTCTTTGTTACAGAAACTCAATACAGTTTATTTGACCCCGTCAGTCCCGACGACTGAACGATTGACATTATAAGTATTGTAGAACATTTGTGCAAACGGATTCGTTTGAATTCGTAATATTAACGTAGTGAGACAGATGTTTAAATCATCAAATTTTTATGTTTTCTGCTTAAAAAGGTAACTTCTGTAGTTGTGGTGTCGCGTCGATCCCGGAAGTGGGAGAAATCGTATCGCGACTAGGTAAAGGTTTAATGGCGAATGATTGTATCGTCAATCTCCAGAGAACTGGTCTTTATTGCGATGTGGCAACACTTGGCTTGCTGTTAGAATCTCGGTTTTTGAGACAGTTCTGACTTGGTTACAATCGTGTAGGAATTAGGAGAGCTCGGATGTGGGTGTGGTTTCAGGAAGTTGTCTATGATTGGTTGAAGGATGTGTTTTTGGAAGGTGTTGAAAGTGGTGGAAAATTAGGAAGAGTGGGAGTAGAAGGTACATTTGGTTACAGACGGCTACGGCTATAAAACCACAAATCTAGATACTATAATGGTTCGCAGTTCAGCGTGTGCTGAGTTTTTCTCGGATTTTCCACTACGTTAAATTATGCTAGGAACAGTACTCGAAATACCCACACATATTTACATGTACAAAATCCTAATGCGGAAAGTTCAATAGTTCTTCCGGAAAGAATTCTTGAAAATTCGAAAACCATAGTCTACGACTCACCTTGATCGTCGCGTGGTGGGATCTTTCATGACCATGATTTCTGTGATGTCCCCGAACTTGGTGAAGTACTCCCTGAGGCTCTCTGTAACAATGAGAAATAATGGTTTAATCAGAGTTGCTCTTCGGCGCTGAAAATAGCGGACACTGTGGATCGCACGCATTATCAAGTGTTACGAAACAGCTGTTTCAGCGAAGTAATTAGGTTTTTCAATTTCGCTTTATTTTCCGCGACGATGCGTGTTCGATAAGAGTTGTCGTGGAACACTCTATAAAAGTCAGAATCTGCATAGCCATTCAGGACCTCGGTGCGGCTGATGGGATTAAAATCGAGGGAACGTGTTTGCCTGGATATTCTCGACTCGAATATGAATTTTAGATGAATCGCCAACACGACACTTTAATTTCTGCGAGCCGCGCGCGTCTGAGAAAACTTCGGGGACCGTTTTGCACGTGTAACGTCACCCGGCGTTTGATTTAATATTGATTTTCAATTCCATCGAACGAGCCGCTAACGCGCACGCAATGATCCCGTGCGAAACCGAAATGTTTTATGGAATTTCCGCGCTATCGCCCGCGGCTATCTTTATGCCGTGTTTTACGAGGGTTCGCAAAAAGGGGGGCACATTATAATAGGGCATGCGGCGGCGTTACTAAAAATTCGATCGATCGGATATTATTAAAAGGGCCGTTGCCCCCCGTTCGGTGGGGGGTGGGGACGGCGAGAGCGTGATAATGGCGGCTCCTTCGATGAACTCTTCGTTAAAGATGATTTATTATCGGTCGTTATCTTGGCGAAAGGAGGGTCCATTTTCAGAACGCGCAGCCCCGGCCGAGTCACCAATTACAGAGAACATAATGAAACTACCAGACCATTTCGTGAATCATATGATACGAGGGAAAATTTACGAGTAGCCGTTTCCTGTCGGTTATCGGCAACACCGCGCTCGTTACTTCCAACCTAAAGAATAATTTTAGCAAATCAGTCGCTATGCGAGAGTTTTCGCTGAACCCCCGGAGCCCCGAACACCCCCACCCCAGGCCACGCGGAATTGCTGAACGCGAGGAACTAAAATTCAACGGTGAATAATCGCGAGGGTCTTATCTCCCTCTTCCCCGTTCAGAATCGTAGCAGCTCTCGAACCAGACCAGACCAGACCTTTCGCGAACCGAACTAGAAACGCCGAGGCACGCGAACCGTTTCGGGCTCCACGGCCCTGGGAATGGACACCTGAATCCTTGGCAATGTCTCGAAATTACCATAGACTTTTACCCGCCGTCATAGAACACCGCAATAACCACTATCGAAAATACTCGTCCGCTTTCGCACCTAGATTCTCTCCGGTGCAGTTCCAGTCTCGGCTCGTTCGGTCTTCGAAAACGGAGAATGAATATGCATCGAATTCTCTGTGCTGTGTTTCTTGACGGGACATTCTCCAAAGAAATCTTTCACTTGACTTAGGGGTGCATAAAAATCTGGGGTATTATTAACACATCGTAATCTGTTCATGAAACATTAAAATGTAAGAGATTTCATGAACTTGCTCAGCCTTCTACGCTACTATCGACACCTTTAAACCGTTCGCCTAATAAAATCAACGCAGACCCATGACGGGGGCGTTAAATTCGAGTACAAACGTTAAATAGTACACAGCAATTACAGAGTGTTTAAACTTCGCGGTAAATTCGACCGTAAAATTGGTATTCGTGGTAGGAGATTGCCGAAGAAAGGAGAACAGACACGAAATAGTACTGTCTAATATAATGCCGTGTAATAATTATTGTACATGGATACTTCTATGCACATTTTTTTAAAAGGAAGTCCTGTAACCGTACTGCCTCGACAAATGGGAAGAATAAAATTACTTCTTATTCGTTTTCTATGAAAATTCTACGTCTTTAGTGGCAGTACGACGTTCACAATAGTTTATAATGTTAGATGATTGTATACCTGTAAGAATCTTCTATTTTATACGATTGAATTATAAGTAGTATGTGGATATTAACCCTCCGAACACTGTACCGGTATCATAAGATATAATTCGGAACAAAGTCAAGACGCATAGGTACCCCCATCCGAAACACGACGAAAGCGGTCCCGAGCCATCGTCGTATATCGGAATAAATCTGTGAAGTAGTGAAATATCAGCGTGAGTCAGAAATCACTCCGGCATAAGCCTAGAAGTCGCAGAAGTCCGAGGGTTAATGCAAAATAAAAATGGTGAGAAACAGGATCCAAATGAAATTGTTATTCCTTCTCTAATAATTTCAGTGAGTAATGTATCGGTATTCTCGAACTCTTTTAATACTTCTCCTCTTTCAAATTTCATCCATCCGTTCCTGCCACAAACACATAAAATTCACAGTCTGACCGTAGGAGATTTCTCTATTAATTTTCGATTGGAGTTCGACCGAAGTCATAAGCGGTCACAGCATGCTCCCGGATAACAGAGGATGCAGGTCATCGCGGAACGCGTTGATTGCTCGTCGCGTTTGAACAGATCCCGGCCGCGTTCCAAGGACTGCCAGTGTAAACTCCTCGGGATTCGAGTTCTCGATGTCAGCGGGCGCGGAAGAGACGTATCGGCCCGGGTGCGCGACGAGGAAGTTCGTTAACGCTAATTAGAATTATTAGATAACAATGTAAGTCGACGGTACCGGGCGTAATCCCCGTCATTTATGAACACGCTGCGTGCGTTCGGCTGAGAGCTTCGGCTTAGGTTAACACCGTAGAAAATTAATTGCGCACACTTGACAAGTTAAGCCTCGGCGTGTAATTAAGAAATATCTGATGTCAAACTTTCCCTTGAAAATTCATAGCCGCCGCCGCCGACGCCGCCGTCGTCGTCGCGTTTCTACACAGGCATTCGATACCTTATCGAGTAACATAAAAGATTCGTCGGATAGAAGAATGATTTAGCACTGGGGGGTCGGCTAATGAAACAGTGGATAGACGGAGAGAGAGAGAGAGAGAGAGAACGGAAACAGAGAACAAACGATGTACAATTGTTTACCAGACGTTTAATGGCCTCCCCTCCTGCATCGTTCGTCGTGTAAAATACACTTCCCGGTTAAAAATTTATCGCCATTTCCGCGTCATTTATTACACAGCCCGCTGTGTCCACCGTATGAAATATTTCATTCTCCGCTGAGAAAACACATCGTATTAGTCAACGGCCGCCGCGAGAGTAAAGGGGAACAAATTTTTTCCCTTAAGCTCTTTCTTAGACGGTTATACTCGCATCATACATACATTCGCAGATTTATTGTAATCCGTGGTCGCGAGCGTGTGTGTATGTGTCTGTGTCTGTGTGTGCACAAAGGGCGTTATCTGCGATAGTTACGCCAGTTTAAAAGGGAAACCGGGTGAAGCATGTTCGAGCGAAATATGTATATTATCCGCGCGAAAATCCTTGGGCTACCGAGTTACCGTGTTTCGATAGTGTACGAGCGAAATTGGATACGAAACGCGAGTAGTATGTCCGACACAGGTGTCTGCGACTCTCGAGTTCGAAAGGAGCTGTAGGTCCTCAGAAAAATATTTAAAGCTCTCGAACGAGTCTGTCGAATAGTGCTTGTGGTATTCTGTGGAAAGTAAAAAATTGTCTACGTAAGTTGTATGGAACATTAAAAATATCAGAAAATAGTAGGAAATGTCTAGCAGTTCCGTATTTCTTGTTCGAACTATTAAGCAAAGAAGGAGATGTCTACTTGTCTCTTTTTGTCTATTTAATAAATTTTTCCTACACATTTTCAGTAATTAATTTTCCAACTTCAGTACATCACTGTGAATTGTTTCTACGTTAGTTTTTGCTGAAGATTTTCACCCATTCATAATTTGTACCATCGAAGTGTCACAACCTACAAAAAATTCCTTAGCGAAAGATACGAATTTCATTTTTCAACATTTGAAAACTATTTATTTACTTTCAACTACTGTCTCGAGACAATAAGCTTTACATTTTAAAGTTGCAATTGAGAATACTGTGCCACAGCGAATAACTTCGAAAATATGTATTTTGGCTTAATGTCTAAAAGACAGGTTTCTGAAGTGACACGTTATAAGCTTCCGCCGAAAGAAATCGTTTTCTTTTTTCCACCGAAGACGGGGATTGGCTCTTTGATAATCGAAGAGTGGCGTGAGATTTGATATTGGGGAAAAATTTCTGACAGGCTTCGGCAATTTGTTGCGGTGCAACTGTTCCCGAGTGCGTCGGTGCTATCCCCCTGACGAGAGGGCACCCTCTTGACCTCCTTTATAGGTATATATCAAAAGGGTGAGCTCTGGCCGCAGGCCAACATGGACACGCTCCAAATATATCTTACACCCTATCTAATTATACGCTATTTTATCCAGATCGCTCTGAAGACCTCGTCATGCGCGGTAGTTACTCGCCTATTCGGTACCGCGGAGCGGTATTCGGCTTCGATAAATTGCAGATGCGTCGTAGCGATACCCTGTCAGGGACATTATCGCGCACATGGTTACCGTGCATTTTATTATCTTCAGCTCGGTTCTACCATCCGTGGGATTACCGTCGACCGAAAATATATTTCCTCGGAAAAATTCCACGATTAACTCCTCCGATCTCCGTTGGCTACGTTCGCCTCGAATCTCCTCGATCTTGCAAACTAGATCGTTATTCCTCAGATGAAAACCACCGATCATCGTGTTATCGCTGGACCGTGGTTTCATACATCTATGGCAAAAATTAGTGAAAGTTGAGACACTAACAAAATTTAACGCATTAAAAGAAGGAGAGAGATTTCTGTTTCGTTCTTGTTCCTTATAAGTGATTTAATTCCTGTAGTAGATTCATAATTGTAAGAAACATCTAGAAAAATTCTGACAGCTTCTTCCGGTAATTAATATAATTGCTTCTTCTTCAGTCTTCCAGCCAAGGCGTAACATTTCTGAGCACCAGAACGAACAAGGATCTAGTGTCACTTCCTGCGACGTTTTCTACGCTGAAGCGTCGGATAAAAAGTGTTTTTATTATTCATGGAGAACACCGACTCGGGCGTTGAACAATTTGATCGGCGATTATCAGAAGTGTCTGTGGCAAGTGGAGTCGGTCGGATAGCGTTGCTACCCTCTTCGCGAGCACGGTTTTGCTTCGGTGTCGGTCCGGCAGCCGCGGAGAACAATCGTTCGGAAGAAGTTCGGGAAACGAGCGGGATCGGTTGTCCGCGCAAATAATTGGACGGGACGTCTCAATTAAATCAATCTGGAGGCTGAATATAAATCGGAGTTACTTTTTCTTTCTTCTTCTCTTCCCTCGGCACGGGAAGCGTCGCGATCGAGAGATACACCCTGGACACAATTAAGAAGTAATGAGAGCCTCTTATTAAGTTAATCCTTTTTAGCGGCCACCTGGGAAAGTATTAAATTCCTTTTCCGGATCGTTTCAACGTGCTAACCGCGAAGGGCCGTAATGAATTATCGCGGTGTATTATTAAATTTGATTGTTATATCCTAATGGGGAAAAGGAGGGGGAAGGGGGTCCACGGCGCGCGGCAGTGAGACGACAAAGTGGAGCGCTTATTGTTTATTCAGTAGATAGCGTTAATCAATGAATTATTGGTGTTCCCAGGTCATTAGCCGTTGAATACCACCTGTTTGGTAACGAGCTGTTCGCATAAATTACATCATCCTACGGAATTAATTAGTGATACTTAATTAGTATTCTCGGGAAATTTAGGCGGCCCTTCTTTGCCGGTAACTAACGGCGAGCAATTTGAATGTTACAGGTATTTGCGCGGCGCTAATGATGCCCGTAGCGTATCTCGAGTGAGTCGGCGAACCTAATTTTTCGCAAGCCCAACGGAATTAATTTCCCTTTTGCCGTCGACGATTGTTTAGTTTAGCTCCGCGCACTTGTTTATTCGATCCCGCTTTTCCCAGAAGAAGGTACCGATTTAATCGATAAAGAAAATTGCAAATCCTGGAAAATCCGAAAATGACAGATACAAGAATTATTTCTAATTTGTTAAATCTATAAATTAAATGGAGCCAGAAATGTTTGATGAAAATCTGTTTAATATTGTTTGGTTATAATCATTTTATTATTGCTACAGAAGATCGTGCTGTTCATTGATTTACCACGTCAGGAATTGAAAGAAAATAATTTTCGATCACAACAGAGTGTAGCGAAAGCGGATTTCGCAGAACGCCGAAGAACCGATTAGTATCGATGAAGGGTATTCTCGGCGATGAACCGGTCATTTTCCAGATTCCGGTCCTTCCGTTTGTCCCTTTTATTAGAGCCCTTAACTGCCTGCCTCCCTTATTCTTGGACCATGAAATCGTCGTTAAATCCGGGAGGCCGTGGCGCATTCACTGATACTCTTTTAATTTGTCTCGCCGCGGATTGATGGAAGCAATTACGTCGTTCACAAGGAGACACCCTTAAAACGTCTCCCCGGCCACTGAAAATTTACGGACATCGTTTATTTAATCGTTCCTCGATTGAAGTTATACTTCACGCGGGAATTCGCCGCCGATGCATTCTCTCTTACTTGATCCTATTCGATGACATGAATCTCGGAAGGAGACAGTCCGAAGCGCACCTTACGATCGTGGGCTGACAATATTTTCCACTGACACTGGGAACTACCTCTTCCGAGAGCCAGTGTTTTACATTTACCGCTTCGACTATGGCCGTGGGCTTTACCACCATTCACGTTGGCTCGTTGCAAGGCAAAAAGTTGACAGGAAACATTGTGAAACATTTTCTTCTTGTTCATAATTTAGAAGAAGGGTGGACACAATTTTCTCGTTTTCGTTCATTCATTCTGGCCCCGACTTGGAAAACTTGTTGTGCTTTATCTATTCAATTAAGAACAAAATTAAGAACTATTCAAGCATGTAAATATGAGTTATTTGAGGTGAAAGAGGTAATTCGAAAATTCAGGGTTTTTCAGGTGATTGCGGTATGATTTACAACGAGACGACCTGTTTTTATGAAAGTCAATTTTTTGTGTAATTTGAGAAAAATTTGAATTGTGTGCGATTCTTTACGATCCAGTTTATTATTCTCTGTACAAATTCGAGGTATATTAATCTAGTGGCGGTGCAACGGTAATAACTATTTCCGTGGCTACACAATAATATTAAATGGAGTGCATTAAACGCTGCTGAATCCGTGTTCCCAACGAATTTCGCTAACACGTACCGGCAATAAATCATTCGTGGCAACTGCATTATTACTTTACATTGCGTAACGTCACGGTGTAATTAACATCACGGGCAATTAGCATACACTGGAATAGCTAAAAATCTGACCGCTCGAACCGTTTCAAGCGGAATGGTAGAATGCGGAACAATGTAATTACAAAGTAAGTGGGTAATGGGCGAAATAAGGGGAAAATGGGTGCTTTTATAATCCTGCTGTGTGTTTCTAAACGATTGAAGGGGCTCCAACAGTGAAATACAGGATAATTACAAAGTAGGCATACTAATACATAATCGACTTCAGACCTAGAATCAAAAATACGTCACTATGTTACCCGATTGTACAAAATGAAAACCAAACAAATGTGTCATTGTACTACACATTAAAAATTCTTTTTTGTAACACTAGATAATTAAACTATTAACGGTAAAAATAAAGATTAAAGATTTTGAATCCTGCCATATTAAATGCTATTTTTGCACGACGGATTAAATTATTCTTCAACAAATCGAAGTAATAAATTCAGAACCCAATATGAATATTTAATTTAATTTATACTGTTTCTTTCTCAGTTAAAACACGTCTGTCGTTTGTTTGATAACTCTGATATGCTTCGACGATATGCTGTTTACAGCTAAACGTGAACACATCTAAAATAGTTTAAAATTAAATAGAAATAAAAAAATTTGTCAGAATATTAAAAATTGTTACAGTTATGAAACGGTGGATATAGTCCTGCATAGTTGCAGGAAATGCACACGGACGTCTACAGTCGCGTACAGTCCTTTAACTTTCGCAACTGTTCCGGATATTTTAACGAAACTTTTTGCGAAATATTCACAAAAAACGTGGCTTTTAATATCACCAACGAAAATCCAAATCGATTCTTTAAATTCCGCCCGGCTCTGCTGCATCCCCTAACATCCTCTGTACAATCAAAGCCAAGAAAAAATCGTATGGAACCAAGTGCTTGCAACGCGACCGACTACTCTATCTCACTCGATCACCCCCATTGTTCTTGTCCGAGTGCCTCCAAAAAATCGGCTGCCTGGTAAAGCGGTCCGCGCCGCGTTTCGGACTGGTTAAACAAGTCTATTTCTGCGGATCCGGCGATTAGCATACAACGAATCACATAAACCAGAGAAAGATGGAGAAAGAGAGAATCATCAGTGTCTGTGTTCGGCGACCGGGTCACCCAACGATCTCCTTCCCGAAGAGCGATGAGCCGATGCACTCGGCTCGGTCGTCGTGGCCGGAAGATGAAAGGAGAACGCAAGTGTTCGGCGACAAGCGACACGATCGCACTTTCCCGGGTTGACATACTCGGCCCGCAGAAACGATTTGGAACCGTTAATCTCCGGCGCATTAGCAGAACAGAAGAAGGTACGCGTTAAGAGAGAGGGAGCCGCGCGCGCGCGGCACACTTGGCCTGCATAAATAACCGCGGTGGAAAAGGGAGAAATATTTTATTAGGAGAGACAGGGAGAGGGGGAGGGGGTGAGAGTTCTTTAGGCGGGGCGACGACAGAGCGATAACGACGAGCAAAAAGGAAGGAGGACCCCCGGAGAAAAGAGGGAGAGCGAGAGCCACGGTTTTCCACTTGTACGCGATTACCGAAGATAAAGTCAATCGCATTACGGGCGAGGAGCACCTGGCGCGTTCAGCCGCGGGCTATGTTAGCCCGAGACCGGCGTATTCGTCAACATTTATCAGGCCTATCTTGTCTTCCGGAATGGGATCCTGGGGATCGCGGCTGGGTCTCGGCGAGCAAACGCGAGAGAGACCGCTCGAGAGCGCGAGCGCGCAAGCAACCCGCAGAAACGCCGCTGAAAATCGTAAATTCGCGGCGGCCCGGCGCGGGCTTGACGAGCCAAACGCTGCCAATTTACTCAAACGGCGAAATTATGCGACACGGTGCGCGCCGCTCGAATATTTTAAGCTTCACACCGCACCGACGCCTAAATTGTGTAGCTAATTCCGGAGTGGCTAAGGTATCGGTACGTCTTCGGGACACCCGACTTTGTCGAGTCAAAACTCTACTTTGTCACATGATTTTGTTACGGTCATAGATTTATCTTTCTCATCAAAATTCCTTAGCACGAACCTCGTTCGTTCATTCCTTGAACCGACTCTTTTCAGATCAACATTAATCCTTTCATTCGAGGAGTACTAATTTTTGTACTTCTATTTTCCAGGAGTTTAATTTTTGGACTTATTTATAGCCAATACTTTAAGCTGGCTTAGATAGAGGGTAAGAATGTAGATGGAATGTTTATACATCTGGGGTGAAATTGACTAATGTTTGTATTCCTATTTTCTAGGAGTTTAATTTTTGGACTTACTTTTTTATAATTAGATAAAGAATAAGCTTGGATAGAGAATGAGAATGTAGACGGAATGTTTGTACATTTGGGGTAAAATATTAAGTTAATTGATTTGCTATAGGCTCGTGGGTTTCATTTATGTGTTCGCTGAAGCACAGAATTTTACCTGCTTTCGCAAGTAGTTTTTTTCTTATTAGAGATGACTATTTAAAATTTCTTTCGTTCGTTCTAGATCTTGAGCAACAAGATTTTTAAATATTGAAAAATAATGAGGTATATTATTATTAGACTGCGGGTCGTTACAGAAAATTTTCCTTTTCTAACAATTTCAATAGATCGAAAATAATATATTGATGCCATTCGTTTCTTTCAATCTTTACACTGTGTCAAATTGCACTAATTTTTGTCATAACTGCGTAAAACCTGCAATGTAATTATTATCTAATTGATGAAGTATATATTCTCGTTTCTTTTCAGGTTGAACAGCACAGAATCTGATGAAGTATAGGTTCTAGTTTCAATCACAATTAACAATTTCATTCCCTTGTTTTGTCCATTATTGTAGAGCCAGTTAAATCGACGTGTTCCCAAGTTCGTAATATTATGGAAATATTCAATGCATCGTTATCCGTGTGCGTCAGTAGTTTCTAATTCCGACTCGGGAAAGGACGGAGCTCCACGTTGTCACCGTCTAACACCATCATCTGGAAGGTGCAGCGCAGCGTTGCGTCAGTGTCTTCTAATTTTACGATCTTCAACAACGTATGCAAAATTTATAGACTACAGGACTTTCCACGATCGTAAAATGCACTGAACCTACTCGCCCGCGGTATTACGATCCACGTATGCTCGAGAATTTAGAACTCGTACAACGTAATCTATGAAATGCGAATAGCTATACTGGATCACTTGATTGCCACACAGAGATGACATCGACGTAAAACGTCGAACAACCCGTATAAAATGTTTAATCAACTGGATATATTAGGATAATCATTTTTACGAAATGGTTAGTTACGATTAAAACGCAGTGAGTGTGCAAACTAGAAGCAAAGAGAATGAAATAGCGAATAAACAATGCTTCACTTTTAGTATTTCAGTCCCTCAACAATGTCACGGATACTAATCGACGTAAAATATTATTCAATGACGTCATTATAATACCATTATTATGTCAATATTCAATACTACATGACTGTTTCGAATTTATATAAAATTTGTACATCAGGCTCGTATAGAAGAATAAATTACAAAATATTTGGTAATCTCGCCCACGTCGAGTTTTATTTAATTCGCGTATCAGGAAGATAATTTTTCTATTGTTGTGCCGGAAGATCGACCGAACGTTTGAAGAAGTAAAACAGCCGGGAGCGTTTTAGCGAGCGAAAACAATAATGCAGCGGCAGGAAAACAACAGAAATCTGGCGATCTATTCATTCGAGACACGAAACGGAAGTTCGGATGACAGGGTTGCCTTCGATTTCGTCTCGGTAACACCGTTCCGCTAAAACGTTCGCGTGTCAGGCGTTCATTTCTCCCTCTCGTCTTTCTCTCTCTCTCCGTGCGATCTCCCCTCGCCCCTCTGTCCCCGGGCCGTTCTGTTAATGCTTCTTTTTTTCCTGCTCGTTGCACGATACGGAACGAATTACTTTGGGCCGAGAGTACCTTTTCCGATCTCTCTGATTCTCGGCGTGCTCATAGTCCCAGCGAAATAATTCAGCGCGCTGCCCGGGCGGCCCCTCTTCCACGGGCTCTCGCAAGCTCCGCTCTCTCAGACGCTCTTTTCGCGGGGAAAACTCGCGCAAAAGGTTGCGCGGCACCCTGAAATATTCAAATCCTGCGAGCTGCCGTGTCTCCTGGCCGCAGGAAATAACGCCACCCGTTAGCGGAACCTCGACGGGAATACGATCCTCCCCACAATGGATTCGCCGCGGCTTTGTTCACCCCCTCCCGCCGCCGTCCGCGCCAAACATTTTTCTCTTATTAAAAAGGCGGACGCCGCAATTTGCCCGGCGAACGGCCGCAGCTTAAGAAAATTACGCGAGCACGGATTCGGATAAGAGTGTTTTAATATTTCACGGCACCGGCGCGGCGAACCGGTTACAAGGCGTTCGCGTTCGCGTTCTCGAATACCTTCATTTTGTGAGTGCTCGCTATTTGACGGTGAAACATCGCCGACGAAAGCGCTGCGATAAATTTCGGCGGTAGACCATCCGGAGGAATTTTGCGAGACGTTCCCTCCCACAGAAACGGAAAAATAGCGAAGCACGCCCGTGTTGCAATTTTCAAGCGAAGCCCGTTTTCGGAATCTCGAGACTCAGCTACGGGCGCCGGGCCTGTCGGATTCGTCGGGGAAATTCTTACTTGTCCGTTCTACTTCACTTCCGTTACTCCTCAACGCACCGGATATCGATCTGGTTACTGTAAAAATCTTACAAAGTAGTTCATCTGTTGCTACGACAACTGGAAATTTAAAATTGAGTACCGAATTGATTCGAATAATCGAAGTTCCACTCCACCGTGGATTAAACATGTAAATACGATCAAAATTGCGTCGTGTTTAGAATCGTTTCAATCGGGAAAGTGTCACGGATATGTTGGTAAAAGTTTCGTAAAAAAATGATTGAGAACAGGTTAGAGGTTCGTCGCTTTCTTTCCCCGATATCCGTTTCTATTGGCCAACCTATATTTTGTATTTCGAAGAGAGAGTATCCAGAAAATTTAATGTAAGTACTGAAGCATCAATTTTATTTATACATTCTCAGACATAGTGTAAAGTGTTGCATAAGAATGAGCAAGGATTGAATAAATTGTTCCGAATGGGGGAAAGCAATGGGACTGGTTTCAGTGTTAGTTGGGCTGCATTTTTCATGGGCGTTTAGGATAAAGGAAGGTCTAAAATAACGTTTTACCGAGTCAGACACGTTCTTCGCAGTAACGAGGCGTTTCCAGGGACGAGAGGGTAGGACATGGTTTTCGCTGGGAGCCGTCGCAACCCGTTAATACAATCGGCCGCTCGCCACTCTTTATCCGTCCATTGATCTATCCACCTATCCTCTCTGCCGGCGGCGCTAACGTGGCTCGCACCGCCGCGCAGTAACTCCGCGTTTATTCAAATGATACTTTAGGTTGAGCCTTGAGCGTCCTCCGGCGAAGGATAAGTAATCCTGGAGGATTCGCGGCGACGGAACAGTGGCGAAAGAAGAAAAGTAGAACCGGCGGGGTGGGAAGGGAAAAGAGAGAGGTCGTGCTGGGTGAACGGAGGCGTTCGAGGATCACCGAGAGACCGACAGAGAAAGAGAGAGAGAGAGCTCACGATACGATAGAAGGAGAAGAGAGAGAGCGACGAAGAGTGTGCAGAGAAAGAGCGAAATAGAAATGTGAAATTGCGGAGGCAAAGAGCGCGAGAAAGAGAAAGAGGGTGAGATGGTGACAAAAGGAGGGAGAGAGGAAGGTAGATAAGGCCATTCGTTTCAATGAACGGCACACCGTGGTATGAGAGAGTGCCATCCCCTTTCACCTCTTCCTTCGTCTCTCTCCTATCCCTACTCTCCTATGGTATCCACGTTCTTGCTATACATAGAATGGGATAGAACTTGGTATATAGAACTTTATGCGAGTCCTTTCTGAATAGAAAAACACTCGAGAAGACCAACGCTTGCGATCTCGCTTTTTTTCCCCTCCTGCTCCTCAGCCCCCTCTCTCTCTGTGTCCTCTCTCCTCTTTCCTCTCTTCTCTGTTCTCACAGTCTCCTTAGCTTCGAAGCCTGCGTCTACGCTATTGCCCTCTCGTGTAACCCTCGCCGCCTCCATCCACCCTCGTTTCTCTAGGTTGGAGATCTCATTTGAATGAAACCCACCGTCCCGGCATCCCTTTTTCTCCTATTCACTATCGCCCCGGCAGTCAAGGCTGCAGCTCCTCGACAGTACCAACCAATATGTTCTGAGGACTCGATTTCACGTAGCCGAGAGCTCTATAATACGGGACGGAAGATCTTTCGGGAGGAAAGCAGCCAGAAAAGGAGGAAGGAAGGAAGGAAGGAAGGAAGAGAGGAAGGAAGGAAGGAAGAATGGGAGGATTGTACCAACATTCTCAGACTGAATGGTAATCCTGAATTTGCTCCACTGGGCAATCTTTTTCGGTATCCTCGAATTGATAACTGCGCTCAAGTGTGGAAGCGACGTGAAATACCACGGGCGTCGCTCTTTTTGAGAACCGTTGCAGCTCGACGCCAAAGGCTGCCATATTTTCCCGGACGCACTGAATATTTCTTAAAAATTATGCTGAAAGCATTTATTGACATTCGATGCTGTCTGCTTCTCCCTTTGATCGATCCAAGTTCTTCGCTTTACGTTCCTCCGGCGCTCCTTGGGGTGAAAGACGGATCGACATTTTATAGAATCATTGTTCTAAACACAATCTTTTAGATCAAGTTAGACTGTGAGCTTCCGCATATAAGTGTACTTTTACAGAAAGGTTCAAGCAAGCAGAAATCCTGCGAAATTTTACTTTCTTCGCTGCTGGTTTTAGTAAATTAGAAACTTCTCTGAAGCTTGTAGATCGTTTTATAAATTCATAAAACGCCAGAGTCTCCTTTAGGATCTGACAAGTACATTCACGAAATCATGTACCGTGTTCGTGATCGATTTCAAGTATGAAAGGAGTTGCACCGATTCGCAATCTTCGTGGCCCAGCAAACCCGGCAACCGGATAGACAGCCACGCAGAGTTTCATCGAGCAGCCGGCGGTGAACGACAGCAATTACCCGACGACGCCCGGGTGTCGTGTACACCGAATAAACAAATAAACATTGCCCCGTTGGGCAGACTAGGAACGCACGCAGTCATTCTGGCACCCTATCGGTTCACCTCCCGGCTATATTGCAACGGGACGAGTCCGAGGGAAGTGGGGAGGGTTAGCGGGGGGAGAACGAAGCGAGGGGGTTACGGTTTGCGAAAGGGGAAAGGGTTGAGAGGGGTCAGCCCGGTCTCGCGTTGCTCTCCTTCGCGTGCCGGTCTATTTTCGCGAATACACAGCATCCCAAAAAGACCGCGATACGTACCCGCGCCGTCTTGCTTTTACGGCGCACCATTAACGGCTCTGCGAGTACCGCTCCGAGAACATAGAACGATTGGATCACTAGCGAGGAATCCGCGAGACCCGCGGTGATTCATTGTTCGACGACGAATGGATTTATCCGAGCCGCTTGCAAAATTTTTGCTCGACAAACGCGAATTTTCAAGAGAGAATGATGCTGGACAATTCGGTACTTATTCGTGTTGCTAATAATGTGTTCTTCATTCAGTTTAGTATTAAGTGGGTAGACTTATCAGTAGACGGTGGATTTGATGCGTTTATTCAAAAATGGCTGGCTGCAGTTTGGAAGCTTAAAATTGTCGGTGATTTATCAGAAGGAAGCGAATAAAGTATACATTTTGTTTTCTAAGTACTATGGATAGGCACAACGAATTTTCGATGAGCCGAACTTTAGTAACAAGTGGGTAGACTTATCAGTACACTGTGGATTTGATGCGTTTATTCAAAAATGGCTGGCTGCAGTTTGGAAGCTTAAAATTGTCGGTGATTTATGAGAAGAAAGCGAATAAAGTTTACATTTGGGAACTCCAAGTACTATGGATAGGCGCAACGAATTTTCGATGGGCCGAATGGATCCAATAAATCTCGACAGGGGATCAACGATGGCGGATTAAAATATAAGGGATCTGAAAAAATGTTACTACCGGCTGTCACGAACGCGTTCCTCTGTGGATCCCGTGGAAGGGACCAACCGGACCGGAAGCGGGCATTGGTAGCCAGTAGGAAAATTAAGGTCGGATCGATGGAATTTAAAATAAAAAGGCCGTGGGGGGGTTGGCGGGTCCGCTGATATCGGTAATGGCGGAGAATTACGAGCGACCGCGAGGAGATAAAAGCATTCGCGTGTGCTTTATACACCGCAGGGTTTGGTGAACCGCCGCCGGGAGGAAGACATATTAGTTAGTCATTTTCCTCGAAGGCCGATCTGCATAGCAGGGGGTCAAGGGACGTCGGGGGATCGAGTGGAAGGGGAAGGGGATGCTCGGCTGATTTCGTAGGCGCATATAGGCCGAAACGTGGTAACGAAGGAAGGGATGACAGAACCTGGAGCTTACCTGGCCGCGAGCCAACCTCGCTCCCAGAAGTTCGTGATAGTGCATAGTCGGTGTATAGTCGGGAGTGCATAGTCGGTGTGCACAGTGGGTACCCGGTGCTCTGCCCCTCCACTCGGTCGCATGGGTGCCCGCATTGCAGCTATGGCCCACCATCCTAATGATGGCAACCACGCAGGTACAAATCTACCCACCCCTTTGACGCCCTCTCGTTTCTACCATACCGTTCCAGCCGAACAAGAGGGCGCCCTCCCCGTGCAGTTGCTCGCGCGATTTTCTGCTGACACTTTGCCCTGATACCGCTCTTTGGCGCTCGTGACACTTCCGTTTTCCCTGAGCGTGTCCCCCCTCCCCCCTCACACACACACATACACCATATCGGTCTCTAGCACTTTCTCTTTTGCTCCCACAGCCCTCCTCTTCGTCCCTTCCCCTCAATATCTCTCTCTCTTTCCTCTTTCGAACCCTCTCGCTCCTTCACGCGCATTCTCTTCTTCCCCATCTACCCAGCCACGGTCTCTCTATCTCCGCATCCATCTATTTGTCTATTCGCATCTGTTTCGCGGTTAACCCACTTTCGACCCATTTCGCTCCTCGCGCGCCGGCAAAGCTATGATGAATACCTATGGTCGAGGAAACCTGGCAGCCTCGATTGGAAAGCGGTGAAACTTAAACGAAGCCAACCGTTATTCAGTATTCCTTCCAGCCGCCGCCGCCGCCGTAGCCGAGACGAGCGAGCATCGACGGGTTTCGGAGGGCTCGATGGCCCCTGGCTGACGCAATTATTCAACAATTTTTTTCAGTTTTTTTTTTAGACTTCTGTTGGGTGCTGTACGTATACAGTTGATGGTCTTTGAAATTGTTGGAAGTGCGACGAAGTTCTTGAAAGGTGCCGAGTATTAAGGCAGGCAACAGTAACGTCGGTATATTTAATGCAAAAGATTCTATGGAATTTATGAAACAAAATTAGTCGTTCAAACAGAGATTCAACATTGGTAGAATTGAGACTGTATTTTTCTCGCAGAATCCAAGATAAATTCTCAGTGTGGTGGATACAATAATAAATCTTAACCTTCCAGTAGTCGAATCGATAAACAAATTACTTTTGGTTTATAGAATTTCTATGGCTGCTGGACGCGCAGTCGGCGCGTTAAATTATTGCGAAAATTAATCGAATCGCCCTGCGTTGCTGCCCATTGTTGATTGACACACGATCGACTATTCCTAAATATCTGTCGGTGGAAGTTTAATATTTGGAGCGTGTTGATATTAGACCACGAATATTTATACCAGTTCGATTTTCTGTGGATTCACGTGCAGGTGCATAGCAATTTATTCCTATTAATATCCGGCACACCTTGAACCAAATTTCAATAAATTTGTATTTCTTCCAAAGTTAAATTTGTATTTCTCGCCGAATCTAATTTACGTGCAGCAATAAAGCAATTTTTAAACGGTTTCAAATGAAATAAAATTTGTTCGTTTGAAACTTCTTCTTCGAGAAATATAGGTTTTTAAATCTGTCAGGCTTCGTGTTCTAGTATTTACAATAAGTAGAATGGGACGACCATGACCAGACGTGCCAGCCGATTCCTGTTTAAAAATGTAAATTCCTGTGTAAATTTTCTTGTGCATTCATGGCTGCCTACATCCTTCGATTAGACTAAAAGATTAATTTTCATAGTGATGTTCTCGAGTGAACCAAAATTTCACGAGGATTCGAACAACGAGTAAGAAATTTCTACGAAGCAGAAGTTTCTGGAAGTTCCTCAAATGTTTTCATCAATTTTTCAGCAATCGCGTCAGTAGACGGGAGTTCTTTAATTTACGAACTAAACTCGCTGCTATGATAATTCGTACATCCTAAAATAAGCAGCTTACACAATCGCACACATTCTTTCCCAATGGAATTCCCGTTATCATAGATTCCTGTCTCCGGCGAAATCCCACGAACGCGGGAGTACCCGGGGCTAATCTTATTCGTAATGAGACGGGTAAGTATCGCGGTGATTCCACGGACGGATAGAAAAGCGTCGGAGACCAAGAAGACGGTGGGGAAGCGCCGGTCGTGGAAGAAAAGAGAGAGAGAGAGGGAGAGAGAGAGAGAGAGAGAGAGAGAGAGAGATAGAGAGGGAGGAACTGGGATCCGGGAAGCGAGACGGGGCGAAGATTTCATTCTTGTTACTCCTGGCGACATCTTTAATTCATCGAATACGGATTGCAGGCTGAATCCTTGATGAGCTTTATTCCACATCCGCGCGCTCGAACTATTGGATCCGATGAGAGATTCTCATACGATAATACTCCACGCTAAGCCACTGTTCCACGTCTCACTTATACCTCCTTCGTGTCCTTTCTCGTCCCCGTTCTTCTTCTTCGCCCATCCCCCTCGGTTTCTTGCTCCGCTAGCTCTCACCGGCGTTCAACTTCAGAAGCTCTAACCGAGCTTTTTCGACTTCTACCCCAACCCGATTTCTCTCTCTCTCTCTCTCTTGCTTCTCTGTCTATTTCCCTTGTCTTTCTCTCTTCCTTCTCCATCTTATTTCTCGCTCTCTCTCTCTCTATCTGGCCAACGCCGAAGAACGTTCACTTTCCGGCCGAGCGCGGACGTTTCGCTCCAATCTCGGACCCTCAATCCTTTCTCGTTTTCTCGCGGGAAATCGCGCGGAAAACTAACCAGTAAGGATCCTCACCGCCGCGTTTCCGTCGAGCTCTCCCGTTCGTCTCGGTTCCAGCTCGTCTATCCCGAGTCGCCGGACACTATTAAGGGACCGCGTCTAGTTTCAGACGGAAACCCCCGACACGCTTTATCTTCCCTTCGCTGAATAATAGCGTTTTCTGGGACCGTTCGCGCCGGGATCGCTTTTCCACCGACGCGACGTTTCGCCCGTTTCCGCGCCGGCGATTCCCGGTCTCCGCCCGATCGCTGACCGAACGGTCCACGGAAACCGATCGCGGGATTTTCGGCGAAAAATCCTTTTTGTCAGCAGTTCTGTAACGCCGCGCGGTGTGTTTCGACGCGGGATTGTTAGTTCCGGTTGAGTCGCGACGGCTTTCGCGTCGGTTTCGAAGTTGAAAAGCGTGGCGATTTCGAAAGGGTCAGAACCGTTTTGAAAGCTCTCGGATCGAGCATTAAATTTGTGATTCTTCTGTGAAATTGTTTAGTGGTCTGTTTAACAGATTGTTCGTTAAGTCGTATGACGTTTGTCGTATTTCTTTGCAGGTTGAAAGTATTTAATAATGAATAACCTATTTAGAAATAATAATATTTTCCTAATGTGAAACCATCTTCATATTACTTGCACCTCTATGGAATTCTATCTGTTGCGAAACTACCATGCTTATTGCTTCACGTGAATTCCTTCTTACGTCAGATGGAAGATCAATTTTTTTAAAACGATTACTACAGTAAATAAACGATGGGACCACCTCTTCACTCCTTTGCAAACCATTCGTTTGTCTTCTAGGTATGATTTCCTAGGTTGTCGTAAACTATAGAGAATACATGGTGCTATTTTAGGTTGGTTGTAAAAATAAATTGAAGACGCGGAATAAAATTTTATTGTTCGATATTTCGTTTTCAAGAAAATGGAATTTGGAGATTCGTCAAACGCTATTGAATAGGAATTTCCAAAACCGATTTTCGCCGAAACGAAATATTGTTTGAAGAAACTTTATTTCAAGTTCTACACTTACGCCTTTCAGAGAAATCAAAAACACCCTGTTGATAAAAGATTTTTGTAATTTGAAATGTAATGAAAGAAATTTGTAATGTACCAAATATGTATCAAAAAGCAACAAGAATATTATTGAAAATCGAAACACGATTGAACGATCGACCATTATTTCCACCGACAGGCCAATTGTATTTGTCTCTTCCCGTGACATATAGAGTATAGAGCAGTCAGAGCCGCCAGAACAATTCCGACTAACAATCAACAAATTGCAGGTGGCGCGATTGGTATCGATCCCGTCGAAAAACGGCTGGTAATCAGATGCGCCGTCGATTTACCATTTTCACGTGGCCGATTATGGATTTAAGCCGGACTTCCGCAAACAATCGGGGGATCGAGCTGAATCGTCCGGCAGGAGCGCAACAAAGAGCAATTTTTCCGTTCCGGTACAATACTTCCCGATTTATTCGATTTCGGCAGCGGTGGCGGCCGCTGTAACCCTGGCTCCCGCGGACAAAAGAATTATTACAAACAATATAGTGGCTGTCCGACCAGTGAATCACTGGTTTCGAAAATACGCGGATACACAATGCTACCGGCGCACACCGGGGCTCTCTCGGACCCCGTGGTGTGCCGGTCTCGCGTATTATATCGGGACACGCATTAAACGCTTCATCGTCGACGAATCCCATTCCGCTTTTAAAATGTTCGCTCCGCTCGGGAGCACGCCGATACATCGTGGCTGAAGAACAAAGCAAACGAGGCGCGATTAAATCCGATAGACCAAACGGCAACTGATCCGCCGGCCAAAAAGCACAACAAACCCATGGCCCGCGAGCCGGCTATAAATTCGTCGGTGCTCAATTAGTCCCGGAGAAGGGACGGGCGCAGAAAAAAGCGAGCAAACCAGATCGAAAGAGAACGAACAAGAGAGAGAGAGAGAGATAGAGGAGAAATACTAAAAATAGACGGACCGATCCGATTACGGTTTATGAGATATAAATGCCGGGGAACCAAAAGGAATAACCGATTTCTGCCGATACACCGAGCAGCCAGCGGTTTTCCGGATTCTCGATCTCGCGCAGGACGAAAGTGGAAGAAGGATGAAATACGGAACGAAGGACTTCCGTAGGATATTTCCACGGCCGATATTACGCCGCAACGGAATATCCCCGGCCGTGAGAGCGTCAAGCGTTTTTCGATTTCCAGGGGCCGTGAATGAACCCGGATAGACCTAACCCCCTGGCGAAGGTGAAGGGATGAAATTCGACGCCTCGTTCTGATGGCCGGGAGAGTGTCTCTCGGTGAAATTCAGAGCGCAATCCAGATTCCCGTTTCTCTCCCTGTCTCCCTGGTGGTTTCATTTTCAATGGTACGATACAATATTAGCCGGGTAACCGGCTAGGAAAAGCGGGGGTGTGCGAACGGTCTCTCTCTCTCTCTCTCTCTCTCTCTTCCGACAGCGGAACGAGGGAACGATCCTGGGAGGGTGGAGACGCGAGGCGGGGGAAAACGCGTGGGCGGCAGCCGCGATTGCAAAGAAAGTCTCCGCGCCAAGGCCGGCTTAATAATTCAAATCTCTCAGTACTCGAAAAATTGAATTTAATAATTCAATTCAATAGGAAAGCCTCCGGTCTGTTACGAGCCGCGGAGACCACTCGACCGGCAGAACCCGATCAAAAATGCAATATCCAGCTCGATTTCTTAATCCGATTGCCGCTTCGTTTTTATTCGTGGTGCACTCTCTCCCTCTCTCTCTCTCACACACTCTCTTTTACCTATCTTTCTCTAGCCATTCGCCAGCTGTTTCCCTTTCTGTCCCGATACTCGACTTGGCCTGACCCGGCACTCGCATTTCACGTTCATCTATTCATCAAACACTCGGCTGCTCGTCGCTGATGCGCGCGTAATTAGGCCATACATATGCGATACGGGCCGCGCCGAGTGTACCAAGATACAAAATTCAACGGTAATATCTGTTACGCTCACTCGGGAGCGTTTGCTATGTACGTTAGCCGGTCGTTTGCGAAATGAACGACGCGGAAAATACGTAGAGTCTTGCGTGCAACGCAATGCCGATCTGGTCGATCGGAGAGATGCGTTCGGGACATTGCAGTCGCCTGGGGAGATCGTGTATACAACAGTACGTACGCAACAGTATGCGTAACGTTCGTCGATTGTTGTGTTGTCGAACAAATAGTATTGGCACAGTTGTTAATACTAGAAGTGCCGAGCATGACATGCTGCTAATGTAATTTGCTTTATGACAAGATCGCGTTTGCTCAGATTGTGCACAATTCTTGTTATAACGTGTACTTCGATAAAAAAGTGGTGTTAAAATGTTGAAGACGAAAATTGTGAACGAAGAAGCCAGAAACAATTGCGGCAGTTCTAATGTTTATATAGATTTTAATTACATGGTATATTGACGGCTGCACATAATACGAATTAATTCAAGAACATTATACTATTAAGTTTGTCAATTAAAATTGTTTACGCACGTTTATTCGATCGTGATTGATAGCAAAAGCTTAATTTTCGTGCAATTTGTTTTCGAGAGACGGGAATTAAAGACTGTTCTAATAATAATGTTAATAAGACGGGTGAACATTGGACGATGAAGTAGATGAGAGGAACGGACTACGGTTAACGTTTCCATCAGGGGAATTGAATAATTAGATCGATGATTGTTGAGACCGTAATCGGAGCAACAGAAGTACAATGTGATAAATTGGTTTCTGTATTGAGTAAATTACTACTTTTACTGTACTTTTCAGAGGTTCGTGATCTACTGAAGCCTTTGAGTCCTCTAAAAATTGTTTTGAATCATCTCACTTACCCCTAGTTAGGGTTGAAAAGTTTCCCAAGAAACGTAAATACTAATTCAATAAAAAGAATCACCGTTCAGAAGAAATCAAGTATACAGGGTGTACCCGTTATGTTTTGTCACCATTTTATAAGCATTTCCGGTAGTGCAATTAAAAGATGTTTTAGACAAAAGTTCATCAGTGTATTTATTACTGTATGTAATAACATAATCCGTGACGCCCTAATTATGACGATAACGAAAAATCTAATTCAAAGAGTGGAGTTCTTTATCATAGAAGATGGATCGCAATTCGAACATCTGATTATTTTGTAAGAAACAATTTTTTACTACAATTACGCTTGCACAAAAAATTCCAATTGGTTCCAATTCCAATTTGAAAAAATTCCAATTCCAATTTGAGGTAATTTCAAGGACATAGTATAATATACTGTTGAATTCGTCTCGAAGTCAGCAAGAATCCTATGATGTCCAAAACATATGGTGCCATTTTTACGTAGAAAATATTGTTTCAGATTTAAGAATATGGAATATGTAGCTCACTAAGTACTGACAAACTTTTGTCTAAAACAGTTTTTCACCGCACCACCGGAAATGCCTGAAAAATGGTGACAAAACTTAACGAGTAGACCCTGTGTATAAATTAAAATTAGTAAGTATTCGAACGAATCTTCCAACCACGACTGCCATAAAATCGTCGAAAGCACCCGGCTGGCGGGGGTTAATAGAAAAAGCAGTCCAATACGCATGCAAAGAGACTTGCGATCCAGCATCGACGTTATTTTCCGAAGCGTAATGATAATTCCGCCGTGACCAGGCACGAACGATAAGAACGAAATTCCCGTCGGCGTAGCAGCATCGTTCCAGGATTACGATGCGAGCAACCCAAATACATGATGCAACAGATCCCGATTCCGCTGCTGACGGGCGCACGCGATCCCGATATCGATGGTTAAGAGAGGAAGACTACATAGTGACAGAGCGGAGGAAACAAAGTAGAGAGAGAGAGAGAGAGAGAGAGAGAGAGAGAGAGAGAAAGAGAGAGAATCGAACGGAGGATGAGAAAGAAGATCGTGAGCTCCGGAGAGCCCGTGCGTAGATGTTCGAGTTAACCTCCGTTAACCTTTACCGTCCGGTCTCGTTGAATTCAATGTATCGGTGACGTCAAAACGTCGCTTTAATTCGAGCGTATCGGTACGAACGCCGATCATTAATCGCCGGCGTACGGTAAAACCGCGGGCAATTTCGAGGAATATCGAGGGATGAAGATACGCGCCTGAAAAAAAAGAACCGGATCTGTTAATCGTATCGTTTGACGTGGTAATCGGCCAAATATCGCGCACGAGCACCGTAAAATCGACGGGAATTGCTGCTCGAACCGCCTCCGGAGTCTCACAGATATTTGTCGACTTAATTAAACTCGAAATTTCCATCGATTTTTCACGACCGCAGAACTCTGTCGCCTTGCGCGATCGTTTGCTCTCTCTCTTAGGTGATTGCAATATCTTCATTTCAGAAGAAAACACATCCTGAAACGAAAGATTTGTTAATCAATTGGTCACCACCGCTTTTTATTATCGTCTCCGAATGTTTAACGTGCTCTTGGTTTTCTTCTTCGTCGAAACTGCGTGGGGACCTTCGAAGAAGGTGATCAGACCTCTGAAAATCATAAACAATCGCAATCGTCCGATATAACTCGGCAACGTTTCGCGGTGTTCGATGTAATCAGCGTAGCGGTAGGACAACAAGTTCGCCCTTCATCTAAATTCCGCACAAACGTTTCCGCGAACTGAAGTATGAAAATCTACGGGGAAGAATCAGCGGAGCAGGAAATAAATTTCTAGACAATTCCTCGCTCCGCCCACCGGTGCTATTCTTAGGCTATTATCAAGAAAGAGTTCAGCAATCGTGGAGCATTCAAAGCACGAAAGCAATTCCCCGTGTTTAATCAAGCGATACCTTTGTTAAACGACCAGGCTGATGTAACGCGGAACAATTTCCTGCGGGCGGAACGGCCATTTTAATAGATGAATTATAGAGAAGCCGGCCGCCACAAAAATTCCGGGAGCGACGGAGGCGAGAACGGGAACGGGAACGGGAACGGCTGAATAATTTCGAGCCAAAATTCTTTCCCCCATTTCCATTCGACGGCATGAAATTTTCAAGTCAAATTTGCCGCCGGTAATCGCGCGAAGACAGTTCGCGTTTTTCCAGCCCCTCCCTCTCGACCCGCCGAGGCCGACGACCCGGCCAATTTCGCGGGGGAATAGGCAATCGTGAATCGGCTCGGGGACCAAAATAAATTTCCATTCACGATTATCCTGGCAATCGGGACGCGCGGCCGCGGATTCAATGAATTCATTGCCGGACGATATAGTCGGCCCCGTCGCGTCGCCGGCTCGTTCAATGAGAAAGAAACGAAAACGGTGTACTGTCAATGCCAGAAAGTATCGGTCCCGCTGGCCAAACATAGATCCGGTATAATTAGAAACGAAGGGGCGGCCGAACTCTCTCGACTCGTTACGAGCAAAGAGATTGAGCGTCCGGGAAAGGGGGGGAGAAGGAAGACCCATCGCGCACGTACACCGGCAGACCATGCCAAGCACACTTGTGCAACGAGAAACCCGCGGCCCGTTAATATCCGTCCAAGAAGAATGACCGAGCAATCATGACGAAGCACGCGGCTCCATTGACGACACACGACCCCCTCAACCTCCCCCCCCCTCCCACCTCCCGCTCGTGTGCCCCTCGACGACGATTTTATTTCTGTAATCGGGATCAGCGGAATTTTCTGTCCACCGCTCGAATTACGCACACAATAATCTTCTATGAGCGATACCCGGCACAGACCGCTCTAACAGGAATTACGTAATAAAAGTTAACGCTCGGTTAAATGTAGAACAAATCGAGGGGAGAGGAATTCGAACTATTTTCGCCTGTTGGTTCGCGTCCGGAAGAATAGCGGAAAGGATCGGAGAATTTCTATTTGCGGGGAATGTGGATCTGGGTAAATATTACCAGAAAAAACAGGAGGTTTAGTAAAACGAAACTTCCAACGCGAATTACTCGGTGAAAATGGCCTAGTCCTTTTTTATAAACGTCGGTACACTGTCGACTCAATCGTAGCCTCGGTCACATAAATATATTCTTAGAAACAACATGGAATTACACTATCAAGACTGAATGAAGAAGTAATCATAGACTTTTTCACTAGAAGAGGAAATTGCATCCGCTGCATAAAAACATTTAAGTTACATACATCCGCCAGAGATGATTCATATGTTTTAATATAGCTCAAACAATCAGACATCTCGATCTAATTTTCAAGAACATTTTATTGCAACTGCAATCTCTTGAATAGTCATTCCCTGCATGCGTGCTGTGGATTGAATTAACTTTGCCCAGCAATAATAATCGAATTTCTCGGTTTCAGTGAAACAAGGTTTTAGAAGCACTGTTCATTAAGCTAGCACAACAATTTAAAGGGTCGTTTGCAGGGTCATTTACTCAGAAGTAGCATAATGGTAGAAATAGATTACGTTTTTTTCAAGTATTGTTCAGCGCACTTTTAGTCGAACGACATCCACTAAATTCGTAATTTGAAAAGTTAAATGAGGAATTTCTCCGGGTAATATACCTGAGGATTAAGTTCATATTTAGACGTCGAAAGTTGCGAATTTTCAATTGTACAAGCGAAAGCAATTTTACTTCCACAGCGCCTGCGCCGTAGAATCTGCAGTCACGCGTCGCACAGGATTGCGAAGTGTTCGAATCGTGATGGATTCGTGGGTCATCGGGGGCGGGAAACTTTTCTGCGAATAATCCGCAGTGGCTTCGAGTGATTTGGCAGCGGTCGAATTACAGCCTTTATATATAGAGGCCGGGATCCGTTGATTAAGAATCGCGATTAGCATTTATTTCGGTCGTGTTTGGGCTGGATTCCACGCTGCTAAACTTGGCGTGGCTTGGTAGCCTGCTGCAACCTACTCTATTAGCCCCGATAACCCTAGCGCGGTGTGATGGTAAAAGGTTATAGGCATTGCTCGGATTTGATGTTAGGTTGTTGGGTCACCGGACTAGAGCCAATTCTGCCGCTCAAAGTCGCATCGGCTCGTTTCGCGTGGATCCGGGACCCCGATCGTCGATCGTTAATCTCGTTCGAGTTGTGTTTGGCACCGACGTTTAGCAACTGCGAGGAATTTCGGAAGTATTGCACTTTGAGGTACTGCGCTTTCAATTTTCATTTCGCAAATGTACCTGTAATAAAATTGAAGAAATAGACGAGGGTGATTAACCTTCTCTCCGTCTCAATTTCAGGAGAAGCACAGATTCAAGTTGTTCAACCGTCTTTTCATTTTGTTGCCGGGTTTGTATTTGGCAATGACGTTTAGCGACCAGCGACGTTTAGCGGATTGCTGCAGAGAAGCAGATTGGATCTCTTCGAAATTTTTGGAACAACGAGTCCGTCGAAACGCAGGGTGCGGGATTAAACGAAATTTATTGGTCGGTAACAAGCTCCTCCAAATAACCTTTCGAAAACCGTTGCCCGTGATAGGCCGGCGGGGGGAAAAAAAGTGATCGAAAACCAGCGACGCATTGCACCAGTGCTACAATACAAAATGTTCCGGATCATGGATCCCAAATTCGCTGAGCAATTATCGTTGCGGAAAACGAAACGCCGACTTCCAATTAACGTATCGCATTTGCCGGCTCGTTCGGTTCTTTTTTCCTTCGATTTACGAACACAGCGGTCGCGTCACGGACTTAGGAAAAATGTTTCTGTGTCGATCGCACGTGAACCGATATCGCATGTAAAACGATTTTAATAGAGATCGAGCGAAAGCGTATGAAAATCTTTGAGGTCGCGCGAACAGTGATTTCGAAAGCCGTATAAGTCTTTGATAAGAGTTATATGCGTACGTGTGCGGCACAATGGATGATTCAATTTGGTTTTAGGGCACGTGAACCGGAACATTTTCGAACTGGCCGGCCGCTAAGCGGAAGAATAGAATTTCAATCGCGGGGAAAGGCTACCAAACTATTCGTGTAGACTGAGAGCAATTGAATTCGAGAGTAATGAAGGCAATAAGAATTCACGAATTCGAACGTACGACGGGCAATAAATTCTATCCTTAAGCCAGCCTCTGCACAATTAACTGTTTCACTCGGTGCGATCGCATTCGGGATGTCTCAATAGAGCCATTAACGGGGAGGCGCGCCAAAGGTCGATTCATCGAAGAAAATTGCGACACTTTTTCACGAGCTTGCACGCCCCTGCCGCCGTGTCGACCCGTTTGCCTGAATTCAGAACCATTTGTCGGAAATTCAGACCTCGGTACTCCTAGATCCACAAAGAACACAATCGTCATCGCATAAACACCTCCGCACGCGAATGGGAAAATCCTTGATCGTGAAAAGAATAAGAAAAATGTTTGCCTTCGTTTAAACTGGGAATTTTCAATGAATTCATAACGTTTCTTCGAAGCGTGCAATTTCGAACAGTAAATAGAGAATAGTTGAAGAATATCGGTGTATCCGAGGAGAGAATGATGCGGAAGATTTTCGTTCTTCATGAAGATCACAGGCCAGGTACAATAGTGCTGTCGCGAAACTTCTCGGTCGCAGATTGAAGCGCGAAGTCATTTAAATAGATGATCCCTTAATGAATCTCGTAGACGCGGATTCGAAGGCCATAAATCACACAAGAGAATGATCTCGCTTCGAAAGGAATACGCCGCGGAACATCTTCTTTAACCAAGATAAATAATCTTCACGGTGAGAACGCAAAAGAAAAACGCCGCGCACCGTACACGAGAGAAATATACGAAGATCGCCATTCTGTTCGCTACTTTCTCGCGTAATTTTTCTCCGATCATTCCTCCATTCGTCATTCGTTTTTCATTTAGATTAATCACCTGTCGTTGTGTCGCCCGAAGAGAAAGAGAAACGAAAGAAACAAGGACAACGGCGGAAAGAAAAGGACAGGAAGGAGATGAATCGCTAAGTGCGTCCCGATAACCACTTCCAGATTGTACCGGGCGTGGCGTAAAGATATATGTGCGACTAACCGGCACGAGCGCGAGCGCTCCTCATGGTGTGACTATTTTGAGTCGTGGCTGGGTGTCCGTTCGAAAACATCCGTTGGCCACGCGTCAGAACGCCGTTCATCATTATCCCGCAGAAATTACACTATTTTCGAGCGGCACTGCCTCGAACCTCGATTCTCGAACGCCGAAGAACGCTCGATGACACCGAAATTCTGCGTTCCTCGCAATTGAAAAACGTTCATAGATATACCCGTCAAAAGTGATTTCACCAAAAATGTAGGTAAGAAAATCGTTAGGTCACTCTCTGCAATTAACATAGGTTTTTCAGAGAAATTACTACATTGTCAGTTTTATTTTCTAGGCCGCCTGTACCCTATACGTGAAAATCATAGATAGACTGCGAACTTTATACAATTACAATAAGAATGTTAACACGTCAAGTGCCAAGTATCAAACCCAGAGATTCATACAAAATCAGAGTAATTTATTTAACGAAACCACAACTGGATTTAACCCTTTTGAATTTGCAAGACTCCAATAAAATTTTGTTTATCTGGATATCTTATAATGAAAATGAATTTCTAAACCCAATCAAGAATCACTGTCGTGTTAAATAAAAAATTAGGTAGACATTAGAAGAGTATCTAAGGACATTCATGTATTATTTTGTACTTATTACAATCATTATAGCAGGAAATACAGCTTCATTTAACCTTTGTTTCTCGCAATATACCTTGCAGAGATGTTGATGAGAATTCCTTAAAATATTCAGATTATTTTTCTTGGAGAACTAGATTCTGTATTGAAGTATTAAAAAATGGAAAAATGAATTGTAAAATGACCCATATGTGCAGCAATATTATTGTTTTCCGTATTCTTGCTGTCAGATTGCATAATTCGTACCATAAGAGACTTGCAGAAATAGATCACAGCATTGGCCATATGTCTCAGACTACACATTACATTTCGTGTACGCACCTTCAATAAAGTGGTAAAATTCTAGGGTTGAAAAACCTCAATATTGTCTAGTTAAATTGCATAATCGATTGCTTCTTTACGTCCCCGTATTCCCGCGGTCTCATTAGGCGATCCGAGAGCCCGGGAAGCGTAGTATCACTGAAGAAACGAGTTCCTCAGGCAGGAGCCTTCGCAGGAAACGATTAACAGGGACGAATGTACTGTCGCGCATCCTCTGGATTCCCGTTCCAGGAAGAAATCGTCGCGGAAAAAGGGAAGAGGAAACGACGCCGGGCCGGAGCGTTTGCGTACAAGCAGCCTTAATTTCCAACGTATATTTAAACTCCTTAAGCCGGCTGTTTTTCAGCGAGCACCACCTCTCTCTCTCTCTCTCTCTCGCTCTTTTAACCGTCCTCCCCATCCACGACCATTTTCCTTTTTCTCCTCTTTGCCCAGGGCCGGTGTTTGCCCACTTTGGCCCGCGGCGAACAAGAGACAAAGTCCTCCATACGGAAAAGGAAACTTCCGTCCTGTCGGCGGAAATGAAACGTCGAGGCTCGGCAACCTCCTAGCGTAAACGCCGTTCTCTCTCTCTCTCTTTCTCTGTCCCCGTTCGACCGTCCCCTTCATCCCCCTCCGGGTACCAACCCCCGGAATTCTGGATGCTCATCGGGGAACGACCGCCCCCTTTTCCCCGCGTTTCGATTCACCCGCGGCGCAGTGGTCTATTAAACCGTGGTAGAGCCGAATACGGCGAATAAATTGCGGGGGAGTATTAGTATTCGTTCGAGGATGTTTCGAATAAAGTTTGGACGTCGAATTTCGGTCTCGGCGCGGCCCCGCCTAGTTCCGCGCTGCCCTCGACCAAGGAATTTGCCGATCTTCGCGCTAATGCTGACTCGATTCTGCGCCTCGGAAACATACGACTCCCTAATCGACGATCTAGCAAATTGCAAATCTTTCTGAGAGCGTCAGCTCTCTCTTTCTCATTACTTTCTTGGGCATAAAATAAGGTGACTTAATGTGTCGAAGGCCAATTGAGAACGAATATTGTGAATCAACGTTAGAGAATGGATAGTGATGTTTGTCCATATTGGGAATGGGTGTATATATAATAAAAGATCACTCTCTTATAAAGCACAGAGTCGAAATTATATTTCAAATGTTCTCTAATAAGCACGTCGTGTGATACGTCTTTACCTTTTGACAGAAACGTCGCGAATGAATCAAGAAAACGAAACAGAGGAGGAACAGTCCAATATGAACATCAGAAGATCGAGGGTCCCATGCCCGGGACAACATACAATGTATATTAACTGCAGATACAATGTATATCAACTTCAGATACAATGTATATCTAAAGCCGATTCAAACGATCCTTCCTTCTAAAGAAATAACAGATTCATTTTGTTGCATTTATGAAATAAATTCCAACAGTCCAACTGGAAAATACCTCTAAAGTGTCTCTTTTAGCTACTATTTTAAAGATACTAAAATTAATTTAGAAATGTGTCCACCCTGTTCAACATTTTATTAAGTCTCTGAAAAGAAAATAATTGCGATAAAAGTTGGTATTAGGAAATGAATCGAACAAATATCAAGAAAGGATGCTGATGCTTTTCATCCTCGATAACCAATAGAACTGTGAGAGAGCATGAAACGCAAATTGAAGGAATAACGATACAAGCCTCGTGTTCGATTCGGAAGATAAGGGTCCGGGAAACATCGTTCTCGGGGAAAAGAATTTTTCGGCGGGCAGGTCTTCCAAGGGGTTTTCTCTCGGCGGGGAGACCCGGTATCAAGAAAGAAAAAGGAATTTGGAGCAGCGCGAGAGGGACGAAGTGGAAAAGGCCAAGAAGCTGCGAGACCAGAACAGGAGCAGCGACTAAAAGCCAGTCCCAAGCACCATGTATTCAAGAGGTTAATTCTTTCGTGGTGGTTTCGCAGTGGAACGAGGCCGTCGCAGGCTAGACACCGCAAGTTCGAAAGCTGCGGCCCTCGAATAATGCAACAATCGTGTTCTGGGAACCTGGATCCAGTGTCGGTGGCCTAACCGCCAGCTCCCGTTCCCGGCTATAGATATTGCGGAAACATGTGGATGCAGTCAGGACCAGGGCGGCCTAATGTAACCACCTTTGAAGGCAGCTTTGAAACGAGGAAGGATCGGCTCCTACCCCGGCGAGCCTTCTGCGCCGCTTGTTCTTCGTTCCACTTCCGAAAACCTTTGACCGTGCGGCTCGATATCGTTCTGTTTGTGCCAGTTTCTTCCCGGCACCGTGTTTGCTCGAATCCAGCTTACCCCGGCAGCAGACGTCGCTATTTTTCTTAGCGCAGTTTCTTATTTGTATTTCAGCCGCCCCCCACCTTTCCGTCCTCCCGCAGTAAATCAGCCCGGACCAGGCTGCTGATGCGGCTCGTGCATCCAGGGACCCATGTTGGCCCGACCGGCCTCGAAACTCGCCGAACTGGGTTGGACCACGTCAAATCCGAACAGCTGGTTTCCGACCAGCCGCGGGCTACCGCTGCCATTCGAAAGTCTTTTTCAACCCACCTTGTGTGCTTCTACCGCGGGCACGGGAGAATCCTCTGGCATTGTCTCCCGATTTCTAGCATCCTCGATCGATCAGATTTGCTCCCGATTCGAGGTGGGCAGGTTCTCGAAACACTACCTTTTCAAATGATTTTTCAATCCTGGACTTTGCGGAGATACGATAGAGGTAGGGGAAATTCAAGTTGAATGGAAATTGAGATAATTCAGACTGGAGAAATAAGATATACGACAGATGAGGCGCAAAAGGCCTGTTACACATTGGCACGTTTACTGTGAACATTAAACAAGCTAGATGAAAGCTACTTTTATAAGTTGCTCGTAATAAGATCGTCAAATAAAGAAGATTAATTCCAAGAATTAATTAAAAAACATAAGGACTGCATAGACGTCCACTTCATCTAATAATAATTTTAATGGGTTGGCAATAATGTGGTATCTTTAAACATTTTCACTGTTCTGTATTTCAACTATACATTTTGATCACAAATGCAAAGAATCCGTGGTGAATTGATTAGTTTCTTATTGGGGTTAATCATATACGATCAAAAATCTTACAGGATTTCTTATAAGATCATTTATTAACTCCTTTAGAGTTCTTGAATATCAGATATGGAGACCTTGAAGAATTGATAAGAAATACGTCTGAAATGTGTGACTTGAAAAATGAACATACCGCTAGCATTATAACATCTGTATTTAACACGAGGTTTACGGAGCATTAAAAGCGACTATTCTGCATTACTTCATAAAAATAACAAGAACGTGCTACCCACATTTTTAAAATAATATACACCCAAAGAAATAAATTTGCTAAATCATGTATGCATCCTTAGAATCTTAATAATATGAAATTTAAAATATTAGAACCCGTCATTTTGACGGCTCCCGTAAATCTAGTGTTAACTATGGATATATTTGAGCAGCACATTTAACATTGCTTCTAGAAAGTAATTTATGAAAATCGGTTTCTGCAGTCTTCTACAAGACACTTAAGACAGATTAATCACATACTTGAAAATTGGACATATCGTAGAAGATAGTATGACAACTTGACGATTCGTCTAATGAAACCATTTGTAATTGCTCTACGATTCCAACACCGTCCTCTACGTTTCTATTAGAACAATTCTATTAGAGCACAGACGCCCCGCCATCAAAGCAGAGGATTCTACAATTCGTTCCGACTCGACATCCGAGATCCTGAAGAAGCCAAAGAGCCCGATAGTGCTCCGATCGGTGGAGGGTCTTTCAGCATCGATACAGGCCAGTGACAAAAGATCCTCGAGGAGCCATTCGCGTGAGGACGTCGGGTCGTTGGAATCGCAGCGATAGAAATTCTGATTTCCCAGAGGCGTAAGTCGCGTTCGTCGACGGATTCTCTCGGCGTGTAGGCGAGCGAGTGGGTGGTTCGATTTTTCCGTGTGCATACATAGTTCCCTTGTCTTCGTCGAGCGCCGCAGGATCGCCGGATTGCGTAGCCTCGCCGTGGATCCTGGTGTTTGACCTCGGCGGGTAGCAGGAGTTCGCGAAACACGCGAAATGTTTCCTCGCGACCCGACCCTCGGACCGCTACCTTTCAACCCCTCCCCTCCGCGCCCCTTTTCAGGGGCGAGTCGATCCCCCCGCGTGCCCCGGGCCTCTCGATCCGCCCGCAGTTTTTACCGGCCACGAAACCTCAAACGTACAAAGGCGGTAGTCGAGCAGGAGGATCCGAAAGCGGAGAACGCGGCTTTGACTCCGCTATGCGGGCCGCAATTCCACGGCCAGGTTCTGCCCCTCCTCTTCAGGATTGGCCATCCCCCTTCATCCCTTTTCAAGGAACGGGAACACCGGCCGGCCCCGGAACTCTTCCTCTCTCTTTCTCTCTCTCTCTCTCTCTCTCTCTCTCTCTCTCCTGTACCAGCGATTCCGGATAGTCCGCATTTGGCCCACGGTCGGAAAGTTTTTCCAGGAACTTTTGTGCCCGTCCACGATCCTCACCCTCGCCGCCAATGCGGAAAAACACTGTGAGAGAGGCCCGGCTCGACCAGAGCCCTCGAACCACTAGACAACCGGCGGACGGCGAATCAGCGAAAATGTATTTTCGAAACTCCACACCATCCGTCGCCTTTATTTTGCAGACGAAAGGCCGACTTCCTACAACCCCCACGCGATCGAAGATTTATTTGCCGGAGAGCTATCGATGTCCAACCTCCAGAGATCACGTGAACGTCGCGTGTACTACGCGATAATAACGATCTACGAGGTCTGGGGGGTCGGTTGAAGGACCTCCATTTCTACTGGTAAGAGATTTTGCAC